>CAJNJA010006657.1:0-16735 GCA_905231915.1 Symbiodinium necroappetens
GGGGGGGGGGGGGGGGGGGCGACGGACACTAGTATTAGTGGGCTGAGGTAGCTTTTTTGGTCAAGGGGGATTGTGCTTCCTGTGACGTGCAAGCGTAGACAAGGCGTGAGGTCGTTCTGAGGAGAAGATGCCGCAAGCAAGATGTTTTGGTTGGACTCACTAAGGGCTGAGAAGCCCCTAAACCCTAAACCCCGAAATTTAAGTTATTGAGGTATGAAGCCTTCGGTCGAAGATCTGTGAGTTTGGTGCGAATTTTCGGTACTCTGCGTCTGCGTTCTCGTTGCAGTGACCGCTCCACACCTTGGACTACACGCCCATTGCGCCGGACATCTAAGTTCATCAATCAGACATGACTTGGGAGGTTTTCAAAGACACCACGAGACCAGTAGTTCAGCACTTCATCCATCAGGTTCAGAGAAAGGAAGCCCCCGTAGGCCCAAGCCTTCGGCACTCAGCCCTCAACCCTACGAAACCCCGCGAGGGACCCGGTGTTTTATGCAGGATTCCTGCATGTCTCAGGCATTGGTACGTCAGTGGCTACCACATGTCCATGCACCACCCGCTCTCGGAGGTCCTCCGCTGCAAGCTCTGTCGCAATAAGAGTTCGTGTGCCAAGTGTCGCAGAACTTTAGGCCCTAATTGTCATTTTGAGTCTTGAGCCGTTTTCCAGTCGGTTCGGCCCCGGTGTTGATGGCGTGGCAGTAGCCCTTGCCTCCGTAGCAGTCGAGGTATATCACTCCAGAATGATACAGCCCTGCATCCTGAGACGTGAATGTTTAGCCCTCACAGAATCAATTCTGAGCATCTTGAAGCATCACATCTTTCAACTTTTGACTCTTGTACCTATAATGCTTCATAAGAATAATCCCGGGGCTCAGGACCTTAGCGCCCTAAGTCCAAAACTCTTAAAACCGCCCAACACGTAATGCTGAGCCCAAAGGCAACACGCCAGAAGCACCGACCAAATACACAAATCCTTATATATATATATATACACACACACACACATCCCCCAGCCCGCCAAACCCTATCAGTTTGTGAAATCAGCTACTCAACCCTCGACTCGAAAGCCTGGACCCCTAAGTCACCAAGAAAGCCTCCAAGCCCCAATTCGGGCTTCGGTACAGTAAACCTCTGAAAAAATGCGAAGAGAGGCTTCCTCCGGGCTCCTTAGTACGAGTACGCGAAAGTAGCCTACTGCACAGCACGATTCTAACTACTATCGCCAAGGCGCCCATACCATAGAACCGGTTGACTTGAACTTTGAGAGCTTTTGCAAGGCATGGCAGGAACTCTGCGTAAGTCCTGGGAGGACACCATGCCGCTCTTCACCGACCAGCACTGCGAACAGGCGATGCGCCTCGCTCGGAAGAGCTAGGAGGGCGGAGTTCCTAAGTTCCTATACCCCTTTAGGCATTAGAGTTCAGAGTTTCGGGTTTAAAGTTGAGTGTCCCAAAAAACAACCCCCCCCCCCCAAGAAAAAGCTCTGAAACCCAAGGGTTCTTCGTGGCAGCACGCATGGCTTCCTTCGGGTTCCTGCGTAAAGTTACGTTGTCGCATGTCGCAGACCACGAAATCGAAACCTATGGTTCTACGGTTCGGGTAATCCCTAAACCTATGGTTCTATTGGTTTGGGTTTTTGAGCTTCAAGGGAAGCGAGCCTTTGCATCAAGAGCTCACGCATGTCAGCAGGTCCTGGATCAGAAACCTTTGGATTGAGGTTGTTTCGGTTGTGGGGTTTAGGGTTTAGTGACCACCATCTGCTTTATGATGATTGCTCTTCAGTGATGGAGGCAGCGAGGATGCTGCATTCGATGTCTGCGGATCGCAAACGATTTGTCTGAACACCCCTTTTGACACTGCGGCTTTGCATTGCTGCCAGCTCGAAGTCACCCGAAAGTTGCAGGCTCGAATCCTCTCGGACAGTAATGAGGTAACCTTGCATGTTCCTCAAAGCTACATCCCATATCCTAGGGTCCTAGGCCCTATCCCTATGTACGGCCCTCGCGGCCCCTCATGGCCACCAAGCATCCCAAGACCTGCCAGGGATCCTCGAATTTGAAGGGGGGGTCGGTCTGTAGGTCGAAGGTGTCATTGCGGATAGGGCTCGGGTGGGCAACCTAGGATAAGGTTGATTCAGGGTTCGGGTTTTGGAGTTTCAGGATGCAGCGACGCTTGCCTTAAACCCCAAACCCCCTAAACCGCTGGGATTCCGGTTTCAGGGTTCAGAGAGTCCGCACGTCTCTGAGGTTCCGTATTGTGGTGAAGAACAACCTCACGATGAGCGACCTGACCAGCAAGATCTCATTGCTCATGAGCCCTAAACTGATGCGACAGATCTTATACCCATCGCGAAACCTAGGACCTGCAAGAACGTCAGGAAAACATGGATCTTTTGTCTGCCCCAGCTTTGCTTCAACACCCTAGCTTTGCCCTGACACGTTCCTTTCTCTTGTCCACCTAATAACCCTCGACCGAAACCGCGAAGCGCACCTTTATACTTGAGTTGTTGGGTACTCCTAGGCCGGAACCCTTTGGGTGGCAGGTGGTCGCAGCGGCTACCAGAGCCATTATCATCGTCATCGTCATCGTCCTCGCTTTCCCTCATCTACATCTACATCACCTTCACCGCGAGAATCCCCTGAACCCCAGGCATTTCCCCTCATGCCCAGGAATGGCGGCGAACTTGATGGATGAGATCAAAGCAGCGGTCAACTTCCTGAAGCTTGGCGAAGGGAAGCTTTTTGGGTAGCTTTAGCGCTGAAGCCTAGGGTCCTAAGGTTAAGAGTTTGGGGTAGGGTTTAGGTATCTGAGTTCATTGGCAAATGTTGGTTTCTTGCCGCCCCAGTCGAGACATGCAACAAGGGCAAGATCATGATTGAAGCCCCCGAAAAGAAAGCAGCTGGACAAGTGGGTTGGAGGCTTGAGAAGTTTTGGGCTGTGTGGTTTTATATCAAGTCTGTCAGGGTTTAAAGTTGGCCCGATAAATTCGACTCGTTGCCTTCAAAATCGTCTACACAGTGACATAGTTCGTGCTAATCATAGCAACCAGAATTCTGGGAACAATAGTTCCCCTGAGCCCTATAAACCCTAGGCCCTAAACCCTAAACCCTAAACCCTAAACCCCTAAACCCCTAAACCCTAACCCTAAACCCCTAAACCCTAGGCCCTAAACCCTAGCAAGAGAGCTTCCGAGCAAAACCCTGCTGCCAGCACCGAGGACATCCCATGGTAAAGGCTTTACGCACCGGAAGCCCAAGAGATACTTTGTGGCAGAAGCGGTTTTGGGGTGTGGGGTTTAGGGGTTTAGGGTTTAGGGTGTAGGGTTTAGGGTTTAGGGTTTAGGGTGTGGGGTTGGGTGTAGCCGGTACGTCTAACAGTGTTCCGTAGACCCGTCTCAAAGTGCTAGATTCACTTAGACTTAGGCCCTTGCATGAGTCTCCTCTTACAAACAAAGTTTCCGCTACAGAGTACGCTCCTTTCCGGGGTTTTGTTGCACTCACCTACCATTGATCCATCTATCCTGGGGCTCCCCGAAAGAGGCCTTAGTCAATTTGCTCCCCCGCAACCCGGCTTGCTACTTCGTGACCCAGAATGCGGAAACCTGTACAGCGATTGTTATCTGACAGACTCTGCCAGGTTCAGCTGTTGAGGGTTTGATGTTTTTACCGACGGGAAACCTAACATGCTCTTTCTTCTTCTAGGGGAAGAGTGTGGATACAACACCCCTGTATGACCCCAACTTAGAAGCCTTAGGCCCCGAGGATTTTGAGCTTTCGAGACTCATGGTTGAGGGGCCAGGGATTCGACGGCCAGGATTCGGCGAATGTACTGATCCATATAGAGGGCTGCTCTTTGGCTACAATAACAGAAGCCTAAATAATTACCAACACTATTCCTTAGGGTTCTTTAGTTCTTTATTGTATCTATACCATAAATACTATAAATACACCAAAACCCTACTTTAGTCCCCTACAGTACCTGACTTTCAGGTGAGGGGATGCTTGGAGTTTAAGCGTTTTTCTCAGGACCCAGAGGTCAGAACAGAATAAACCCAGACGCAACCAATGAGCACCCAAACCCCAGAAAGCAACACCCGAAACATGTCATCCCAGATCCCTAAACCCCAAAACCGTCAACCCTGACACAGGCAAACTGCACCAACAAAAAGCCCCAGACAAAACCCTAAACTTATCCGGCCCTCTTCTGTCAGAATCCTAAACCCTAAACCCGATAGACCCTAAGCCAGGAATATCGACGTGCAAGCAACTCCCTGTTCCTTGGAGCTGCAAAGAGCGAGGGTTAAGCTGAGGGCCGAGTCAGAGCAAAGGGCAAAAGATACATTAGGCCCATTAGGCTTTAGGGTTCAGGGTTTAGGGTTTATAGGGTTCAGAGTTCGGGTTTGGGTTTAGGCTTGAGGCTTCAGGGTTCAGGGTTTAGGGCTTATAAGGTTTAAGGTTCAGGGTTCAGGGTTTAGGGTTCACGGCTCAGGTGTTTGGAATTAGGCTTTAGGCTTTTGGCTTCAGGGTTCAGGGTTTAGGGTTTAGGGTTCAGGGTTTAGGACTTAGGATTTAGGGTTCAGGGTTTAGGCTTTAGGCTTCAGGGTTCAGGGATTAGGGTTCAGGGTTTAGGGCTTAGGGTTCGGGGTTCAGGCTTCAGGCTTTCGGCTTCAGGGTTCAGGGTTTAGGGTTCAGGGTTTATGTAGGGCCATTTAGGGTTTAGGGCTCCGCTGTTATATAGTTATATGTTTGAAGATAGTATAACGTAGTGTAATGCAAGTTAATATATTGTAGTTTAATATAGTAGGGTAATACAACGTAGTATATCTGTACCAATATATTGTAATTCTGTAGCTTTGGGGTATGATCACTACGTAGCAGTCCTCACTTCTCTCATAGCCGTTTCAAGGATGAGGTTCCCGAATGCAGACCCCCCGTTTGATACTTCTTACGGCCTACAAGTGCGTAGGGTCCGTATGTATATATATATATACACATACATATACATACACACTGCATATATACGTACATGTTCATAACTCTGAACGAACTTTCAGAGCCTCCCTTCTTCGGTAATCTCGTTTGCGACCCTTTTCCCCAAACCGCTACATACTAAACCCTAAACCCTAAAACCTAAGGGCTCCATATTACCTGGCCCCCCAACTTCGAAGGTAACCTCGTAGGAGCCTTGCACGAGAATTGTAAGGACACTTACCGATAAACAAAAGCCCTGTCGCTTGCATAAGGATTTCACTGGGGATCCGGGTACTTAAGGCCTTTGCAACATCAGCGGTCTAGATTGCCTAGCTTGGTAGAGCCCAAGGGTCATGTGCTTGCTGCCAAAGCTCCCTGCCGACAGGCGTGCTAGACAGCGATCAGCTTCACCAAATCATCTTTTGTGAATGTGCCTCTCGGCTGCTTTTTGGAATGCTTTGATCTTTTTGCACATGCAACACAACACCCTTCACCGAGCGCGCGCTTGCTCTCTTGACACTCGGTCACCAATGCGCACTTCAACTGCACCCCAAACCCCGTAAGACTTAAACCCAGATCCTAAACCCTAAGTGGCCGTAAACCCGAGGTACAGCTCGCAAGCGTGCGCCCAAGTTTTAGGGGACTCGCTGGGCAGACTCCAGCGATCCTGGTGATGTGCCGCGCCCCATTGATTGCGTAGGTTAGGACCGGCCTTTGAAAAGAGCTCGCTGTGCACTCTTGTGTAATAAGTTGCATGATTTACAATGTAAAATTTATAATCCTATAAATATGTAGTCCATATATAATCGTGAATGCCTATTATACCGTATGTAGTATGATAACTAATACAAAATATTATATATATATATGTACATACATACTGTCTATTATGTAACATAACGTAGCTGGCAGGCCTTGCTCACATAACCCGGCAAGCCCGCCCTGCTTGAGGCCCTGAAGCAACAAGATTGCCATAGCCCTGGAGGCTTGCCCCGACCTTAACCTACCAACCCTACTATTTTGTGGGTTCGTCATTGTAAGCCCCAATAGGTGATTATGGAATTCATAAGGACCCTGCTACAATTACGTTTTCATAGGTTAAGGCGGTTAAGGCAGTCCATGAAGCCTAAACTGAAAATCTACCTACTAAGCCCCATACTCGAAGCTCGGGAGCTACGCCCGCCCGATACCCGAAGCGAACACCGCATGCTTCAAAGAGACGGAGTTGAAGGGCTCGAGTCGGAAGTCCGGCTTCAGTTCAAGCGACCGGGTGATGGTGGCTTAAGGCACTGCAGCAGGGTAGGGCTTTCAGTTCAGGGCTGGGATTTTGGTTTCCAGGGGCCAGGGTCTGTGCAGGAGAATGGTCTTCGCGTCTCTTGCTTCGCTTTCGAGTTGAGGGTTTGCAAGCCAGCTTCTGAAGGTGATGGTCTTGGCATTTGGCGTCTCTGACTCAGGTCAAGAAGCCAGGGATCCACATGATGTCCTCAACCTTACCCATAGGCCCCTAAGTAGTTCCTTTTGGGGATTACCTTCTAGGATCCTAAATATAAATCATAAAAAGGAACTACTTTGGGGCCTAATGGGTAAACCCTAAATCCAGGTCCATATCACGGACTTTATGCTGAAATGCTGGGACCTTTCTTAGGCCCTAAACCGCGGATTCCTGACTGGAGCCAACAGCCCTAGAGCTCGGCAATCAAGGGAGCATTTAAGACTCTGAACCCGGGAACTCCCCCCCCCAAAATCCCCGTCGTGGATTACTTGGGAACGCTGCCTCCCGCAGCCTTTCCGCAGTTTCAAGAGACCGGCGCTGGAGAGACGTGCCATCGGGGTTGTTATTGTTGTTAATATCATCGTTATTTTGCTTGTTACTATTAAAGATGATGGCTATCATTAATATGATGAGTATGACTATGGGAAATCCACTTGGAAGAGCAGGACTCCCTTATATAACTCTGAACCCTAAGTGAGGATCCAGTCCTCTCCAGGATATCCCATAGTAGTGATATCATAGTAGTAATCATAATCATACTGGTAGTAATGATAATTAATCAGGTTTCAGTACAATCAAAACATTCCAGCAGATACGATGTACCCCGGCTCAGCCATGTTGCTGAAGATCGAGCGCCCCCGCCTTTTTTTGAGTGTGCACGATCTGGGCCGCTCTCCTCGTGCTGCTTTGCCTCCCTCCCAAAACCCTAAATACCCTAAGATCGTGAGTCCAGAAGAGCAGCCGCATGCCATGCATCACCATGCCGCACCATGCATTTTTCGTCTCAAGCCCGGGGGAGTTCATGGCCTTGCTATATCAAGGCCATGGCCATGGAAAGTCATGTCAGAGAGTAGCGCTCATTGCCATGTCATCGTTCTCAACCAAGCCCAACTCGCACTGGTTCGGCATCTCTTTTGCCGTTCCGATCCTTGGAACCATGGAACTCCCTGGGCAGCTGGTGGCGGCGCACTCACTGTCTGATCTTTTTGATGCAGCGCTGGAGGCCACCATAAGGGGATCTAAACTCTGGCTTTCACTTAGCAGGGCCTTGTCAGGGTTTTATAGTGGCTGTTTTAAGGTTGTTGAGTTGTTGAAGGTTCTTGTTTATCGGGGGAGGGGGGTGATGAGGAGCTTGTGGGTTCTGTAGGGCTTTCGTTGCTACTCCAAATACTGCGGAGTCTACATGCCGGACTTATGCCATGACTTAACGTTTGCCGGGTGAAACAGTAAGTACAGCGGGATCCCAGAAGAGAGCGTAGTCTAGAACAGCCCAGCCATAAACTGATCCCTGAAAGCTGAGTATTTGCGGTTTAGAGTTTACGGAGGATAGAATGGCTCTTGGGTTCTTTAGATTTTGGGATGTATCAGGGTCCGACTGCCGAGACGAACTCTTCATTCGTCGTCAGTGTTTCGTCTTGGGATGGGTATTCTCTGCCTACATGCTCAGAAAGTGCTCTTTTGCCGGACGTGCCGGAGGCCTTAAAGCAGCAACCTTAAACCCAAAACTAAACCCTAAACCGCATGAAGTTTAGGGTTCTGGGTAATTCCTTCAACGTTTGAACCCCGAGGGAAGCGAGACCTCTCAAGACCGTGAAGCAGCAGACAGCGCTAAACCCTAAACCCCCAAAACCCCAAAAACCCTAAAACCCAAAAACCCCAAAACCCTCAAGCCCCAAAACCCTCAAGCCCCAAAACCCTCAAGCCCCAAAACACTTAAACCACTAAACCCTCAAACCCCAAACCCGAAAACCCTCAAACCAATAAACCCTCAAACCAGTAAACCCTCAAACCAATAAACCCTCAACCCTCAAACCCCAAAAACCCTAAACCCTCAAACCCCAAAACCCTAAACCCCAAACCCCAAAACCCCAAACACCCTAAAGCCCAAAGAAGCCCAAAGAAGTCCGACGAGCCTCCGGCCTTCCAGGCGCCCACACCCTCGTCGAAGCGGCAGCTGCAGCAGCTGAAGCGCCAGGAGAAACTGGAGAGTTTCCTGAAGGCACCCTTCGTTTTTTTTATAGGGTTTATAGGGTATAAGGGTATAGGGGTTTAGGGTGTTTATAGGGTTTATAGGGCTTAGGGTTTCGGGTATAAGTTTAGGGTATAAGGGTATAAGGGCTTAGGATTCAGGGTTTCTAGGGTCTTAGGGTTTAGGGCTTTAGGGTTCATAGGGCTTAGGGTTTCGGGTATAGGGGTTTAGGGCTTCTAGGGTTTAGGGAGTATAGGATTTAGGGTTTATAGGGTGTAGGGTTTGTAGGGTCCATGGTTTAGAGGGTTTGGAGTTTATAGGGTTTAGGGTGTATAGGGTTTATAGGGTTTTCAGGATTTTTAAGGTTTTTTATGTTTTTAGGGTTTAACAGGGTTTATAGGGTTTAGGGTTTTGGGGTTTGGAGGTTCAGGGGTTGAGGGTTTTGGGAGTTTTGGGGTTCAAGCGTTTCGGGTTTAGGGTTGGGGCT
Organism: Symbiodinium necroappetens; assembly: GCA_905231915.1. NCBI lineage: Eukaryota > Dinophyceae > Suessiales > Symbiodiniaceae > Symbiodinium > Symbiodinium necroappetens. Next base: position 8,922 of record CAJNJA010006657.1, read on the forward strand.
TGAGGGTTTTCGGATTCCCCCCAGCCCTCTCTGGCACTCTCTGGAAGTCGCTCTATGTGTCGTTCGTTACAGTGAGTACTTGTCGCAAGCGAGAAATTCAGAAATTCAGGCTGACTAAACCCTAAACCCTAAACCCTAAATCCTATACCCTAAACCCTATACCCTAAACCCTTGACCCTAAACCAGCCGGCTCAATTAGCTGGCCGCAGGCCCCAGCTGTGTCGAAAGATCGTGGAACAAGAGTCTGAAACAAGGTCTTGATACCCTTCCCTAAGGGTCCATGTATCCACATGAGCATACTTTGACCTTAAAGGTACCTATACAGAGACTACTTTAAGGCCCAAGTACATACTAGACATGGACCCTTAGGGTTTCGCCCAACAACTGAACTCTGGCATCCCCAACTCGAGATCCCTCCATTCCCCAAGCACAAAGGCTACGAAGCATTTTTTTTTGTTTTTGCGCGTCCTGAGCCCGACCGAAGTTTGTTGATGAAGTTCGATTTCCCAACCTGAAGACCAGAGCTAAACTATTCCCTAAGCTCTAGGCCCTAAACCCTGCACCCTACACCCTAAACCCCAGCCCGGAGGCCAACCGCTTTTCGAGAGATTTCTCCGAGCCCCAGCGTTCGCGTGGTTGCTTCGGATGGGCCAAAGAGGCCATGAGGGGGGTTGAGGGTGTGGAGTTTGTGTGCTTTAAGGTGTAGAGCTTTATAGGTTTTAGAGTTTGGGGTTCACGGCTTGAGGTGTAGGATTATCAAGGCGCGGAGACTCCATGTCAGCATTTGCAAGAGTTGTTCGTCATTTGTCGGGCAGTAGCAACTTTCGAGCTCCCGAGGTGTAACAGGTGGGGGAGTGTAGGTTCAGCAGGTAGCATATGGTACGGAAGCGTTCAGGGCTCTGAGGTTAGGTGAAGCTCCGGGTCACTACTCGGAGCTAGCTCCATACTTAGAGGCCATTCCTAACTATCATAGTAATTCCCAAAAAAGGTTGGAAACCGGATTACGTACAGTTATAGTAGTGCTGGGATTCCCTATACCTCACTCTGAAAGATTGAGGCTATTAGGTTTCCAACTTTTTGGGCTTCTACTGTACTCCCCCGCAGCCTCCGTACAATCACATCAGCATGTAATTTGGGAAGACCCTGCAGTCGTAGGGGTTCCAGACCCACCATGCTCGAAGCTCGGAGTTTGAGTTGCGGCTCAGTCATGATCAGGCTTTCGGACCTGGTCCGTAGACTTTGCAGGTTTTGGCCCCGAGGCTTATACGTAGGGTATTCGTTTTGTGGATGCAAACCCTAAACCCCAAAACCCTAAACCCTGAACCCTAAACCCCAAAGCCCTAAAACCCTAAACCTTTCATTGTCCGACTTGTTAGCCTGTCCGTTTCATAGGTTGCGGGTCGTCCCCAAATCTAACCAACATGCACCCAACGTGTCAGGCGAGGAACCCTCATGTATGGGCCTTAATGATTCGAATAGGGTTTGGGGGTACATTATACTATAATCATAATACGGAACCTCCCAAGAATGACAACAAGGAACCCCCCCCCCAAAATAGTATAGGTAATCATTCAGGCCCTTACATCACGCCCCATGAATCCGAATTCGAAAATGACCCTTAACCCGAAGGCTCTGAACTTGAAAAAACGGTAGGCGATCCAAACCCTTGACCCTCAACCCTAAACCCCTAAACCCCTAAACACGAAACCCTAGAAGCCCGAAACCTAAAGCTTGAATCCAAAACCCTACAACCTGAAACAAGAACGCGGCAAAGGCGATCTATCCCATCCATGCTGCGGCAGCGCTCGGAGACTGGGCTCCGGTATTAAGGAATTTTTTCCGAGGTGGTATTAGGGAGACCCCTTAAAGGGGACCCTTCTTAACCCTACTTCTGGCTATCTCAAACGGGACCTTACTGAGAGGGTCTATATCTCCAAGGGTCCCCCTAAACTTGCCTCCTAGGTTTAGTTCAAATTATCATAATCGGGGTCTACAGTAATCATTCAACCCCTTAACCTTAAAACCTTAATGGAGCACTTAAAGGAACCCTAAATTATGGTAACTTAGATCAACTTCCTGAACTCGAAGCCCTTCTAGAACCATGAGGTAGCTCTCAGAGGAACCTGAAATTATGGTAACTTACCCAGAGGGTCCATATACACCACGATTATGGAATTGGGTTCCAAAAGACCATCCTTATTATGGTTTTGGGGACCTAATTCCATAATAGTAGTATATATGGACCCTCTGGGTTAGATCAAACCCAAGGGCTCCAAGTGTGCAAATGGTACCTACTTTGGGGCCTAAAGTCTAGAAATAGGACCTACTTTGGGCTATTTGGAGCCCCAGGGAAATTCCTCACTACGAACCCAGGAGATGGAGAAGTGGTTCGGATGCTTCTCGCTGCACAGGCTGCGCTCTCATTAGGGTTTCGGGCTTCTAAGAGTTTAGGGGTTCAGGGTTTAGGGTTTAGGGGTTTAGGGTTTGGTGTTTAGGGGTTTAGGATCTAGGGGTTTAGGGTTTAGGGGTTTAGTGTTTAGGGGTTTTGGATTTAGGGGTTTAGGGTTTAGGGGTTTAGGGTTTAGGGGTTTAGGGTTTAGGGTTTAGCACTTAGGGTGTAGGGTTTCATTCGGGACTAGGGTTTGCCTTGAGCTACCAAAACCCACTTTTTTGTAGGGGTCCCCGTAAAGTTCGATACTGGGGTCCATGAGAACAACCGACAGAAAAGACGGTTGGGGTAGTTTAGTTTAAGGTAGGGTTTGCTTAGGGGGTTACTGTATCATTCGGATTTAGGGTTGAGAGGTTTCGTTTTGAGTTAGGTGCTGGGGTTTGGTTCTAATTCGGGCTCAGGAGCTCCGAGCCCAGGCCTCGCCACAGGATTCTCCGCAAAGGCATATATCCCCCCTGCCATTCCTTCAGCAAGAGCTACAACCGCACACTCTACAGTCCTAAACCTGAAGTTCTGAAACTTCGTAATGTAGGAACCTGATTAAGAAACCCTGGCCCTATAACCCCAAAATAATAGGACTCGTATTAAGAAATCCAAATAACGACCCAAGGTTTCTTAATCAGGTTCCCATATTAGAATGCCATGCCAAAGCGCAAGTCTGCAAGAACCTCGACCTCAGAGCTCTGAATCTCCCTAGTGACTCTAGCCTCCTCCAACATAGCCTATAATCGGGGCCTTAATAACTAGAATAGGGTTTTGGGGGTATATTTTACTCTAACTATAATAACGAACCCCCAAGATAGTATTGGTAATTACTTAGACCCCTATATTATCCTTTACAGTCTCGAAAGTAAAACCCCAAGGAGTTTCGATCGTCAGAGTCCGGGTTTCATGGGTCCAAAAGAGGCTCGGGGGTCTTAGCTGGTGTCGGAGTTGGGGACAAGGGTTCAGCGGTTTAGGGACACACCAAAGGAAAGATCAGCTGACACGGAAGCATACGAGACACATAAACACAAGAATAGCGAACGGCGCGTGCATCAAACAGCGCTCAGGAGTCTTGCCCTCAGGCCCTCTGTACCATGGAACCACTTCTAGTAACCCCCATATAAAAGCCTATACCATCTTCGGGGCTCCTTATTATAACTAAAAGGAGCCCAAACTAAAACCCTATTCTAATTATGAACTCATTATAATTATACTATCAAGGAGCCCAAAACCCTATTCTAATTATGAAGGCCCCTGCAGTAATCCGCTTTCCAGGCCGATCCGGCCCAGAAATCCTCCCGCGGACGGACGGCGCTTCAATTTGCCCAGGCAGGCGGTTTAGGGTTTAGGGTTTATAGGGTTTGGGGTTTAGGGTTTAGAGCGTTTAGAGGGTTTAGAGGGTTTTTAGGGTTTTTAGGGTTTCTAGGGTTTAGGGTTTAGGGTATCTTTCCATAGGCGCCAGAATACCCTAGGGCTCCAGTTACTTATGTAGTAGGATACCAGCCATATAATCTGAAGCCCATTAACCCATTATTTAGGTAACTGGAGCCTTAGGGATAGTTCAAAAAGTATTATACTCCAGGTTCCTCAGTATAAGTATAAACAAAATGATGTGCCAAAAACTCTGCTCTGAGTACTACTGTTACTGCCCCCCCCATATATATATATTACAGGAGCTTACAAGAAACCCAGAGGTTTTTGGTTGCAGGGTTTCGAGGCTTAGTTTCGGAAGTTTGGGGTTTTAGGGGCTAGGTTCCTCTGTAGTATTCCTTCGCCCTTTACATTTTTGAGGGTGCCCTTATTCAAAACCGAATAGTAGGAAAACGGGTATGTCCATATTATCAGGATATTACCGAGGAGGCTAGTGTTGTTTTCTGGGAAAGAAGCGGATGAATACGACCCACAGAATCACAGAACCCAATAGCATCCAATACCCCTTAATTACGGAATGCACCTCAACTATTTTTAGGGTCTTACGAGTTGAAGTATTTTCTTTAATTTCAGGGGGAGTGGGCTCTCTGGGTGCTTAGGTTTTTTATAGATCAGAACAAGGATGAGCCAGGTTTTCTGAAGCGAGCAACTTATTCAGCACATGAGCCCCGAGACCTTGACATGTCAAAGCCCGATTAAGGGAGTACATAGTTGGATGCTCTGCGAGCAGAAATTGCGTCAGGGGTTTAGGGCTCATCGAGGGGCTTTAGTACTTTGCGACTCAGTGTTGATATTTTGCGATTTAATGTTAAGGTCTTGGGGTTGCAGCGTTGCTGGATTTTGATTTCAGCCTGACACTTCGCTACCGCATGGCTCTCAACATTTGAAGAAGCCTTGTTTCAGCGATCGCCAAGCCTATGGCCAAAGCCTAAATTATGTTGCCAGTGCTACGTTGGGGTGTTTCCTTGTTATAGAATAGTATATAATATACTCCAAAGCCCTATTCTACTTGTTAAGGCCCCTACATTACACTCCATGCCCTGAAGTCATGAATCTTGCAGGAGAAGAACAAATGCGGCTCGCACGCAAACGTTCTCGCTCTTCTTCAGGGTGAGGCGGCGCAAGCTTTAGCTTCAAGGTTTAATAGTGGTGCTTCAGGTTTAAAACGGATTTCGCATGTTTTCGGGTAAACGTTCAAAGGCTACAAAAGTATGGAGGCTTTGAGCTTTTAGATTCAGGCTTAGTTCAGGTTTAAGTTACTTGTGGTGCACGCCACAAATCTTCGACGGCTTCCGTAGCCATGGCTTGTGGCTTAAGCCTGTTGTGACCATGCTACGGCTTAGGACTTACCTGGACCCTGTAAAACCTACTTGTTTAGGGATCCTTGTTATCCTTGTTAGAGTTTCCTTATATACGTCCTTAACAAGGTAGGTAGGTGCTTTAGGGTCCAGGTAGGGTTTCGGGCTTAGGTTTTGGGGTTCAGGTTCAGAGTGGAGGTCTAAGTAGGCCTGAAACACTCAGCCCCCAAGCCCAAACGACAACCAGCTTGAAGAACGTGATGTTCAGGGTTTGGGGGTTTAGGGGTTAATGGTGTCATGTCGCAACACACTTTGTCGCTCAATGTAGTTCCGAGATGCAGGGCAGTCCACTTACCACTGTTCGGAGGTCGGATAAATAGTATCGAGTACGGGTGCTAGTGGCAACAGTTCGGATTTTGTTTTGTTTGGCGGTGGTGGAAGCAAAAAGCCCTAAAAGCCCCTAGATGTTGCCGGGAGGTTCGAGTCGTCACGCTACGCCATGCGATGGAGCTCGAGTGCTGATGCTGTTTCCTGCACCAAAGACAGCTCCCTTGGGGTTGAAGGTTTAGGGATTACGGCTTCAGGGCTTAGTTAGGAGTTTGGGAGGCCTACGTAGGGAGTTCTGTAGGGTTCAAATGGGGTTCAGGATCTAGAACCTTGCGGTTGAGGGGGTTGGGGTGTAGCTCGGGGTCTACAAGATGATCCGTCACACCATCATCATGTGCCGATGCTGAACCGAAACGGACATGAGGGAAAAGCATGGTAGGCTTCATGGTGCTGCGGGCATTCGTAGTAATAGTATGAACAGGTGATACTCGTAGCAATAGTGATAGCAACCACGAGAATAACAAAAAATAAGGCTAACTATCACAACAATCGTACACCAATAGCAATGATTATGATTGATTATAGTCAATTATAGTAGCAACATTCACAACACGCAAACTCAAGTACAACACTTATAACCATAATCATAATGAGAGGGCAGGTTTAGGGTTTGAGGTCTAGGGCTTCCTTGACCACAAGCCCGAATTCCTAATCTCCAACAGAAAAGACTGGCAAGACAAGAACAAACCCTCTTAGACTACTAGCCTTGAAGCTTGTGCTGCTACTTTTTATGTGCATGCACATAAAAAGTAGCAGCACAATCTCATACCTTCATGCCCTCGGTCCCCAACCTTCCCTAAACCCAAGGCTGTTGTTTGTGCCTGTCCTACAGCACGCTATTGCACAAACCTTGTCACCCTAGGCCTTAAACGCTAAACTGGTGGTTCAGATATACCCCTGAACTAAGGGTACATGCCCTAGGGTGAAGGGCTCTCTTAAGGGAGCCCCTTTCAGCCTTAAGCCCTCGATTTCAACTGGTTGGGCTGGCGTATAGAATGCAGACCGTTCAGGGTGCCCAAGTTTGCCCTGTGGAACACCCCCAGTTTCGAGCGCCTTTTGTCTTCACTCTTGAGCTTCTCTTCCAAACCTATTCACAGCATGTCTTCCAAAACGGCAAATAATAACTGTTTCCTTGTAGTTGTTGGTTTGTTTTTTCTTTTTATGACATGCGCACGGGCTCCAACTGCTCGTTTACTCACCCTGGTTTTGACGAGGGAGCTTGCTGCTGCAGTGCCTTTGCATCGCTCACTCGCGGAGCCCTCAAGATGGGCTCTACTCGCAGAATTCTTCTGTCTCATTTGCTGAGGAAGTTTTGCCTCGAATTCCTTGGTTAACATGGAATTGGCGGCTCAGAAGACGGGTTCAAGTAGAGGGAGCTGCAAGCTCACCCGAGTTTCTCTCGGCTCTGTCGGAACCCGCACCCCAGACGGCTGCAAACTCAACTGAGCTTCTGTCGCCTGGGCAGCGCAATAGATGCGTTTAATGACGCAGGGGAACAACGGACGCTGCCTCAAGCTCTAGTTTCAAGGGTTGTTCTAGCTACCAGTTCTGAGCCGTGTTCCGTACTGTAGCAAGCTTTATTCATCTAGCTACATGAGCGGGTAATCTGTGATAGAACATCAGCCAATCCATGCCAATCCACTGACCTGCCGTGTAGAAGACTTAAGGTTGAGGCTGTTAACGCAGATGGTACCTGCGCCCTTCAGGGTTCAGGGCTTAGGGTTTAGGGTTTTGGGTTTAGGGTTCAGGGTTTAGGGGTTTAGCCCGAAGCGTCAACTCAAGCCTTCAAACGCCAGAGAAAGCTTGAACTATGAAGGGTTGAGGCTGGTCCCTTGTGTTTTTTCCACTCTGCGGTCTTCTGTCATCTCAGTCCCTTTTGCTGGACATTTTGGCGAGGCATTGCCAGAGTAAGGATCGTGGCATGACGGTTCCCCCCAGGAAGACAAATAATGAACTGCAGAAACCGGCGACAACTACCACATCAATATCGTCTCCTATCATCAGCCACCCCCTCCCCCCTGGAATCCCTTTACTTTGCGTGCGAGCGAGCGAGAGAGAGAGAGAGGGAGAGATGGGGGAGGGGGAGGAGGGAGAGGGAGAGTGAGGGAACGGACGTCGATACAGGTTGAGTAATTCGTCATAAGTCCCCCACCCTCTACTCCTACGCGATACCAGATCCCCGCTTGTGGGCCCATTTCAACTGTACTTTTGCTCTTGTCCCTGTCAAATTCCTCTTGTGGTGCATTCCGGGCCAAATGCTCCCC
>CAJNJA010006658.1:1273-16734 GCA_905231915.1 Symbiodinium necroappetens
AACCCCTAAACCCTAAACCTTAACTTGTATGGTACAATGTCAATGGGGTCCATGGAGAATGCGGAAGCAGGGCTGGCACTTGCAGAGGAGGGTGAGCCTGAGGGTGGAGCGGTTGCCTTGGAGGATACCGATGAGGAGGAGCAGGAATGGAGAGAACTCTTAGGGGCTCGCAGTGCAGGTGATAGTGTTCGGAGGCACTGGAAACGCGATCGTAGTGACTAACCGGCTGTCGGTTAAGTGATGGTGGCCCATTGTACAGGGACGGGTCGGAGTATGGGACTTGCTGGTGTGAAATTGCTGCCAGGGGTTCCGAGGGAGTGTGGACAGCCTGCCCATTCTGGGCTCACTGCTTCGGCGGAAAAAGGCCCTCAAAAAAAAAACAACCTTAGATCAAAACCCTAAACCCCTAAACCCTAAACCTTAAATCCCCTGCAGGCCGGTGCTGGGTCGCCCACGGCGAAGAGCCGCCGCTCTTCGGCCAGCGGCCGGCGGCTGTCGCAGGCGCGGAGGCCATCGGTGGACACAGGCGCTGGCAGGGCAAAAACAGGGAAGTGAGGACAAGTACCCGTTTAAGGTTCTATAAGGGTGTTGGTGTTGGGTTCTGTAGTACGGGTTCTAGAAGGGTTCCATGAGGGTTTTAGCGTAGTTGCTCACGCTCCGAGCCCGTATGCAACAAGTGCCCGACTGCAAATGCAAGTCACCGAGAGTCGCAGGACCCGAATGATGGGCAGCTATGAACTTTGATAAAACTTGCCCAGCGACGCCCAGTGATCTTCGAATTGATCGGGGTTATAATGATCTCTGCTAGCGCTGGAGGAGAGTTCAACTCCTCACTCATGGCCGCGTCCAACCGTGCGAGGGCAGAGGCCATGATGGCGGAAGCAACAGCAGGCGCTTTCAGACCTTTGTCTCATGCTCCGTGCGTTTTTGAAAGCACAGCTATCGCGAGCATGTATGATCCCAGTTTCGCACGCTGCTCTCTGTGGCCTGGCGCATGCACAGCAGCAGACAGAGTTCTGTGTCCGTCAGATCTTTGCTACAGGCGGACCGGAGCCGGGATTTACAGCACAATCCCTTCCCGAAGCCGCTGTCTTCGGGGAGGACACCATGTTTGCATTGGGCGAGGGTATTAGCAAACTTGGCCTCCAGATAAGAACCCTTTATACGTAGCCCCCCGGGCAACCTTGGTAGAGTGGCACTTAAAGTAACCAGGGTAGAGTCTCATCGCTCTCGGACGATTCATTGAAGAGCTTTGGCCTTGTGTGGTCTAGGGTTTAGCGTTTAGCTGTGTAGTTTAGTGCAGTTCGTTCCGCCCTTGGTGCAGAACATGCCGGAAGAGAGCCACACATTGATCTTCTGTCAGGCTGCTGGTTCACAACTTTCTACCGAAGTTATTGTAACCGTGTGTGTGTGCGCGTATGCATTGCATTTGTATGTGCATATTATAAATATGTATATATATATATGTATATGTATATATATATAATATATGTGTATATATATATGTATATATATCTATCTATCTATCTATCTATCTATCTATCTATCTATCTATCTATCTATCTATATAGAGTTATATGCTATCTTAGTTTTGGAATATCATATTACATTGTATAGTATTTATAGTAGTTTATATTTTGCATTTTACATTTATGTTACTTACATTATATGTTATGGCTTGTATATTATATCTGCTTTTGTGTATATATACATATATGATATGGTATTGTAATATTAAGTATCATATTATTACATACTACAATATGTTATATCATACTATATACAATCCTACATTACATTATACTGTATCCCGTTATGGTAGATTTATATGTCATATTACATCCACGATATTATATTATATAGAATATATATATATATATATTCTACATTTATTTATTAGCTGTTCATTTCTTCATCTATTCATCTATATTTTTTGTAGTGTGCAAGTATATCGGACTCAAAGTGATCTTGAAGTGTTCAACATGCGTGCAAGCGCGATTCACGCCATTCCGACCCCAAGCTCAGACCGGAGACGCAGAGCGGCACGCGTCATGTGGATGTAGGCCCAACCCTAAACCCTAAACCCTGGATTTGGGCCCCGTGCTGCACGTCGAACGTCTAGGCCTCATGGACGGACACCCCCGACAACTCACGTTTTGGCTCGTTCTTACACCCATTTAAACATTACTAATAATCATCATTATTACTGTTTAATAACTGTAATAATGATAGTAAGAATAATATAGTGATAGCAAGAATAATACTAATAACAAAAAGCGAAAAGAAACAGCACTAAATAGTTGTAGTAAAAACTATCATAGGTTTAATGATCATAAGAACTCGTAGTATCAACAACGGCACTACAAATAATAGCAATAATAGCAAATAATTCCAGAAGAACAATGATCATAAACCATAGTCATAATCACAATGATAAGCATAGTATTAGTTAAACCTTAAGAAGCTTCCGCAGGAAGCTTTCCTGGACCTTATACCCTCTGCCAGCGTCACGGTGCGGGTCTGCAAGATGCAGCTTGGCATTGCCGAAGCCTAGTATGATTATTGTTCTTCTTATTATGAGTATTGCTACTGATATTCTTATTATGATGATGATTATTACTATTACTGTTACTATTACCATCATTGTTCGGAGCCCTTGGGCACTCTTCTGGTGCATGCATGCTGGTGGGCGCATATGGACCTTGACAACACAAGGCACCCCTGAGCCTGATCTTTGGGAGTTCTGCCTTCAGGTCGCTCAGTCGTAGAGCCGCCTCCGAACTCGGCGGAGGGGGTGCAGCCAAATTCTTCAGATCCCGCCATGGCAATGAATCGGGTACTGTTGCAACCATCAAGTCACACATGTCTGAGTTCTTCGGGTCTCGGGTTGTCCCTGAACGCATTCTGTCGGGACCCATCTAAGGTCGGAGGTGCGACTTCTGTACCGGTCCGTGTTCGACCAGATCCTTGAGAGATTTCCAGCAGATCGAGAGTGGCTTCAGCGTGGCTTTGATGGCAGACATCTTGCAGGGATCTCTTAGCTGCAAGTCATTGCACACTCGCTTAGGGCTTAGGATTTGCTTGATTCCATTCCTGCCAGTGCTTCCACCCGGGCTTTGCTGGATCTGTGATTCAGCGTCGCTCAGCCTTCAAGACAGTCATCATGAGGATGTAAGCTCCTCCAACAGAGTGAAGGGCCTTTAGTTAGAGCTCTAGACTCGAGGCTTTGACCTGTCCCAGCAAAGGCTTTCAATTGGATGCCAAGCAAGCCTTTCCTTTTCACGACTTCCGGGACTCAGAGGGTTGCCGCGCTTGCATTGCAGTGTCGTGTCTAGTAGTCTATTGTCGCCATCACCGTTGTGATTGTTTCTGTTCTATGTTGCTTGTAAGCTCACTGAAATGCATTCCTGGCGGGTAGTGGAGGATGGGAAGCCAGAGGGATCGCAAGGGGTTGCAGGTCTGCTGTCCATGTATGCATTGCATGAGATCATGGGAGGATGCATGTGTTTGATTACCCGGGAAAGCATGTCCATTCATATACAATATACAACTGGCGCATCTGATGGTTGATTTTGGATGCGGTGGTTCAGCTAATTCGAAATATGATTATATGCTAGGTCTTTCAGTGGGCCCTTTTTCCCTTTTTGTGGTCTTAGGTTCCCGCTAAACTGCCCAATGCCAAAAAAAAAGGGACCCCTTTTATCCCGAGGTCACTGGGGTCCCAGTAGTAGTATACTTGTACTGATATCTCAAAATTTGTTTATTTCAGTTTTCCTATCTGCTGGATGTTGCTATCCTTGTTCCACCATTTTGGAAAATTCAGTTTAGGTAGCACCCTAATCCCTAAACCCGCTCTGGAGGACCATCCCATCTGCCAGCACGTCGACCTTAGCAAGGAATTCTTCGATTTCCTCGCCCGACATGTCGAGCAGCGAATGTTTTTTCCAGGAGAGTCTTGGCCGCAATTCTCGGTGCTTGGGCCCCATGGCTCGGACAGCAAAGCGTTTCCGCTTGCATGATTGTGATTATATACGCTGCGAGTAGTTTTGGTGGCTGTCTTTCTGTCATGATTGTCCGCATGACTGCTATCGTCATGGCCGTTGTGAGTACCCGGTTTTCAGGTTCTCCAGTGTCTGAGCGCCTCCCGTAGGATCACATCCTCCCGGACAATTTGAACCAGTTTGTGCCATCGTCCATCCTCTCGCCGACGCTGAACATCAGCTGTGCGGCGGCCGCTTGTTGCTCATAAATATGTAAGCTGGAGGTTGATGGAATGTTGGTGGTTCTTATCTCATCGCTGGGCTTCTGCTTGGCGCAGCGGCTGATTTATTGTCCGAGTGTACCATTTTTTGCTCTCAAATGATAGGTTGTTGCTGATACAGAGGGACCACTTGGATTTACCGGAGTTGGTCTGTTTTTGTGGTGATGGACCCTTGCGTAGAAATTGCTCGAAGGTGAATGTGGGGCACGTCCGGCTACAAACCATGCACCTTGGTCAATCTGCAAGATCCATGTTGCTTTTTATGCATTGGGTTGCCTCCTAGGCAACCCTAACCTGCATCCGAAACTCTAAAATCCTAAAGCCCCAAACCCTAAAACCCTAAATAGCCCCCAAAACCTGCAAGGCCCTAAACCCCCAAAGCCTTTAAGGCCATAAAGCCCGACGTAGGCACGACCAGCCACTCCTGCCTTACGGCCACCTGTCCAGCGGCGACATCCTGGGGCCGGGTCGAGATCTCGGAGCTTTTGAGCCGGGCTTTTTGGGGTTCCTTTGGGGTTCCTTCAGCCTGTAAGGCTTTGAGGTTTAGGGGGTCCTTCAAGGGCTGCGATAAGGGGTTCCTGAAGAGGTGCCTTAGACGGATTCCACAGGTTTTGATGGGGTTTGGAGGGGTGTAATATGCTGTAATATCCCTGTGTCGGCTTTCATGTAACGATTGTGAGACATGCTTCCGCAAGCCCTACATAGGGACTGATAATTGCGCCCAGGGAGCATCTTGCCCGGCAGCTGGTTCTGGTCCGGTGCAGAAGTGCAGGCACTGCAGGCACCTGCACCTGCATGCAATGCAGTTGTGGCCACCAGTTCCTTCAAAACCAGACCCGAACTAGGGGTACAGGTAACTGTGCTGCTTTTCTTGCTCCCCGGAGCCTGGGTCGAGATAAGTTCATATGATGTGCCCTGCACAGCTCTGCTGCCTGACTGTGCTTCACCGCGGCATCATCGCCCGCGCGTTGGAGGACCCCGCTGGCACCAATTGCTACGCGTCAAATATCATATCAAGGTATGCGACCATATCTTGGTTATGATTGAGGTTTTTGGGTTGTGTTATCACTGCATCATATTGTTACCGAAGTTGTTTCCATAGGCATCTCACTTTTGGCTGCAGGTCAATGAATATGTTCCTGTATCGATGACTTTTCGTGGGATCCTGTGATTCTACAATGTTGCCAGAACAATCAAGAGTCTTATGGTTCTCGTCGCGTTCGCCCTCTGATGGTATTATTCTTACCACTATCGATATCGTTCTTAATGTTGCTGTCAATGTTTCCGTGTTTCTGCTTGTGCGATCTCTGCGGTGTCGTTGTCGATGCTGGTGATGGTCATTGCAACGATGTGTTCTGTTGGGAGCATCCTCGTGACAGTACTTCTTCGTCCATCATCAGTTCCAGCACACCATCATCACCATCAGCGTTCTCGTCATAATCATCATCATGGCTTTGGCCATCATCCTTATCGGCATCGTCATCATCATCATCATCATCATCGCCATCCTCATCATTATCATCATCACCATCGTAGCCGCCATCGCCACCATCATCATCACCCTCATCATCCTCAACACCATCACCACCATCATCTTCTGCAATATCACCATCAGTGCCAGCATCCAGGAGCATCCACGCGAGCGCGAGAAGGCTTGGTGCCTGAACTCTTCGGGCTAAGTGCAGATGCCAATACCGTTTTGCAACAATGGGGCGCGTGTTTGTACGTATCGGCGTGTTTGTGTGAGAGAGAGAGATGCAGCTATGAATTTGCGTGTGTATGTAACATATATATATATATATACACACACACACACACGCGCGCGCGCGCATACATACTCACTGTGTCGCCGGTCGGCCTGTCTGCCTGCACCTAGGTATGTATGTACGGAGCAATGTATGTATGCAAATACCTTCTTTTGTCATCATGTGTTTTGATGTGTCCGTTATGTGATCATCTGCGCCTGTCTGGAAACTGCACAGAGTTCCAGTGCCAATGCAAAGCTTACAGCCCTGGTAGGACTGTTGGTGCCTTCATCTTTGCTTTCACTTCAGTTCGGTGGGCGCCAGAATGTCTCGCACTTTCGGCTACCGTGGAGTTGGTGTGGATAACATCATCAGGGGAAGGAATCGAAAGGAAGAGCTGCACCGTCGAGACCACAAGCCCCCCAAGCCAGCCTTTCTTGGACCTTTCGAAGTGTTGACAACAGACTGGTGCGAACTCCGAGATCGATTTTCCAAGCCAGCAGGTGGTTCCTCTGCTGGTCCTGGAACATCAGCAGCAGAGCAATCCCCGCTCCACAGTCACACAGGTCAGCGCAGGGGTTTCGCCTGTCTTGTAAAGGTTACGGTCTTATACTTATGGAAAGTATGCCATCTGTGTCTGCCCTTACGTTTAGAGCTGTTGCGGATTCCAGTCCATGGACTGGCAAAGTTGAGCAAACAGCGCACACGCACAGGTAAAGAGCTACCGGCAAGAGCGCGCTCGAAGCTCGGATGCGGGGCCGCGCTGTTCTTCTTTTGGAGACACGAGTAACAACAAAACGAGACCATACCAGGGCAGAATTCCTTGGACTTGACTTCATGCTAGGACTTGTCGAAGCTTTTTGTTCCTTCGGCGCATGACATCGAATACGTGCAACAGTACTGCGAAAATGACAGCTTGACTCTGACAAAACGGGGCCGGATGCCTGCCGTTCGTTCTGTTGCCGGGTACCCCAGACCCCAAGTCCAAATGGCGACTTGCTACGTAGGGCCCCTCGACCTCCAAAATCCTCAAGCTACTGAGCCCTACACTTGAAACCACTAAAGCCTTATAAACTTGAAACCCCTACACCCTAACCCCTAAACTACCACCAAACTCTTAAGCCCAAGATCCTTCCTGGCCGAGAGAACTTCCCACCCTCGGAATGGAACTGACATGGCCCAGGTCGCAAAAATCTTGCGGGAGCGGTCCATTTTTTCGAACACCTCACAGGATTGCCTCGCAGTCATAGCAGTATTGTGATTACGACAGATCTTCGTTTGGTAGAAGTAATCATGTTGTGTCGAATAGAGGTATATACTAAAATCATCATCAGCAGTGGCAATGGTGTAATGAATGGCAGTGGTAAGGGCTTTTGTGGTATTGCCGAAAATGGTATTGGTCCAACTAGTATTACTAGGAACGGTGGTCGGCATGAGCCATGATAGCCGGACTGATGAGAGGAGTGGGAAACGTGTGCGACATCAGTCGCAGCCGGGCTAGTGGATGCTAGCCGTGAGAGTGGTTTGTATGAAACCTATTCCTATCACTGACCTTTTTCGCATATTAGCCCAAGCAGTGAATCAGGCCTTCACAGTATATGCCACTCTTGATACGTTACATGGTACTCACAGCACCACAATCCTTGCTTGCATCTTATTCTCTTATTCAGCCGCTTCTTCATCTACAACCCTTAAGTCTGTGACAGGCCCAGATCTTGTTACATGTTCCTCTACTCGAAGTAAAGAGTCATATCCAGGATCTGGCAGCGGTCTACTGTCCCGGCATATGACCTTCAGTCTGCGACACTACAGAAGCCGCACACTATGTTGACACTGTACTCTGCTCGCGCCATCTCACCATCGACTGGATGCTCGTTCCATTTCCGTGAGGACTTCTTGGCGGAGATCCTCAATTTTGGGACGGTCCGAGTGACTTGGATGTGACGCTTGTGACTTTTCTGAGAAAGCCACGGGAAATTGAGGGAGAGTAGAACAATCGTAAAAATCACTATAAACGAAGACTGAGCGTGATAGCGAGAGTATGCATGATGGCAATGGTAGTAATGATCCGGGCAAGGTAATTGGTAATTGATAATACAAACAGTCAAAACAACAGTCAACTTTAACAGCGGCAATAAGAATATTAAAGATAACGGTAGTAATAATGTTGGCAATGACAGTGATGATGGCAATGATAGTAGTGGTGGGCACAGTCATAACAATTCCAGTTTTAAGAGTAGCATCGGCAATAGTAATGCTGCATTTCGAGCGAGAACAGCAGTGGTCCTAGTATGAGTAGAAAATAGCAGTGATAGTCACACCAGAAACAGTAGTGATGATCATGATAGGCATCGCAACATCGGTAGAAACTGGGTAACACCCACAGCCACGACAACAGTAACAGTAACAAGAATATCTAACAGGCATTTTCATCATCACCACCATCATCATCAGTATTACAAATATTACCACTGTTATGATCATGAAACATTACATATTGTCTTCCATCTGTCTCCTCCTTCCGACTCCAGCGGTTATGAAGCTCAGGGACCTCCGAAGTAACCCCATGCCGGGAGACCCTCAAACTAGTATCTAGATTCAAAAAGGAGCCTTCTACATATGTCAGCAGAGGTTTCTAGAATTAGTGACCCGAAACGGCAAATCTCACTTGCTGCCGCTTGAAAAATATCGCTTCGCTTTGGGGAACGTGTCCTGCCAACCTCAGAAACTCAATGCTAATCTCTCGCAGACACAGCAGGAAGGAAGTCACAGAGGGTTGGACAAACTCGACTGGAAATTTCGGAGTACATCATAGTGAAGTTGTATAGTTGTAGGAATGATGTTGCTAATTTGGGAGACTCCCATGTTCCTGAAACATGGAGGTGGCTTGTACAGAATGCTCGGGGGGTCGGAGGAGGGGACTCCAGGTGAGTCCAGGCAGAGCACGGTTCCGGAGCATCTACATATATGTATACATATATATATATGTATATAACTACAGTGGTGTATATACATATTTATTTATTTTTTGTACATTTATTTAGAAATTTATGTTTTGTGTATGGCAGATATAGTCTAATTTTATAGTGTGTGTGTATACATACGTATATATATATATCAATACATATATATATACATATACATACATACATACATACATACATACATACATACATACATAGATATCTGTATATGTATATATATATATATGTATAGTAAAAAATCATGTATATACAGCTGATCTGCCCCCATGCATGCACCTCACTCCACAGTGGTTGGGATTCGCTGACTTGCTACAAAATCGTGCATCTGGGTTTTACGAGAATCTGCCGAAAAAGCGCAATCTCCATGTGGTTCCAAAGGCATTCTCCTACTGCTGTGCTCATCCAGAGGCAGTTCAGCAAGTCGGAACTCCCCCTAAAGCAGCAAGGTATTTATGCCCGGGGACCGCATCATCCAGCAGGCCAGACGGGACCATCTTGACTTTGGAAATGCTTTGTCGTTGTCCGCGTAGCACTTTGCAGTTGGCGGAGTTTTCGCAAAAGCGGGCAGAGTTTTGCACTGCCAAGCCTGAAATAGACAGATATGATATTCCACACTCTCACGCGTATTCGTCAGAACGTGCAAAGCTTGCATGCCGAGTCGATACCTTATCCTGCAACTTCAAAGCTTCAAGCTTTTCCTGTCTAGCCTGCGCTTCTGCGGTTTCGATGCACGTTTGCTTGAGGGTACGCTTGGCACATTACCAGTCCTGAAAGCCTGCAAGCATCCAAACTTCCGCGAGGGTGCCGAGGGCAACTCCATGTTCATTCTTTCTGTTGGCATGGCAGAAGCGGGGGCCCCCAATGCTTCCGGCAAGAAACTTGCAAGGCTTTTTCTAAAGGTTTTAGATTGCAGAAACAGCCTGAGCAAGAGATCTGGGCTCCTGAAGTGCCCAAGACTGCGTGTGGTTCATGTCCCATGTTCTTCAGGTAATGTAGGGCCTCAAGAATGGTCAATACTTCGGATTGATTGATCCAATCAGTCTAAGGTGGTGAAAGAGAGCCTGGAGGAGTACGCTGGCATCTTGCTGAGGAACCGGTTAGGGTATAGGGTTTAGGGTTTTGGGCGGGCTGGAGTTGGGGCCCTGGGCTCTATTAGCTCTGAGATTTAAGCTCAGAACTACACCGGCCCATGCAGGAATCTCCACTTCATCGGGGGTCTCACCTATGGAAGTGTTTTCGGTGAGCTGGTTATGCTGGGCGTGCAGGCGCACCTGCTGCTATTCTGGTCTCGCTTTGTGTGTATACAGATGCATGTGTGCATATAAATATATCTGTGCTATGTACATATGGCACATCTTCCGCATAGTATATCCAAGACAGGCGGTTTGAAGCATAGTCGATGCCTGTCGTGAGTCCCGCAACTCATGCCCAGCCACGGCCGGTCATGAGATCTACAGACCGCAGAATCCGGAGACTTGGAGCCGAACTTGAGCCCCTGCATGTATGTATAAACCACGCAGAACCATTAAAGCAACTACAGTAGCAGCAGCAAGAAGTTCTACCTCGCTCTAGGGATTCCTTGAG
Source organism: Symbiodinium necroappetens (assembly GCA_905231915.1). Taxonomy (NCBI): domain Eukaryota; class Dinophyceae; order Suessiales; family Symbiodiniaceae; genus Symbiodinium; species Symbiodinium necroappetens. Next base: position 11,848 of record CAJNJA010006658.1, read on the forward strand.
AGGGTCGGAGGTCAAGAGATCCGACGGCTCAGGGCCTCGGGTATTCCAAGACCGTCAGGCTCTCATAGATCTCTGAGTCTACGAGACCCTATAGAATCCTAAACCATAAAACCCCAAAGCCCTAAACCCTAAGCCTTAAACGCCTAAACCCCTAAGCCCTTTCCTTTCTTTAGCCTCGTCTTCGGCCAACCTGGCCGCCTGCCAGTCGAAGCGCACCGCCTCCATCATTGCCAGCTCCACGTGCTGCACGTGGAAGGTGGCCTCCGTCGCTGAGGGATTCACTTTGGAGCCCTGAGTAACATTTGCAGGCTCTCTAGGCTGCAGAGATGTCGTTGAGATGTCCGATCAGTCTGTGCCAGCAGCTGTGCTTCGGGGGCTGTTCAGATTGGAGGTTCCGTGTCGAGCAGGTGGAATGTAAGATGCATGTTTCCGCAGCTTGTCTTATTTCCTGGATGTTCACCATATGCGCAAAGCTCATGAAGGCTCACTTGCAGAAAGAACGGCACAAGCTAGCATTCTGCCATATTCTGCCCAATACAACTTGGCATTCTGTTCATGTGCAAGGTTTGCCTGATAGGTTGTGAAGTGTTTTCGCACAAAATCTCGCCTGACAGACGTAAAGCACACACCGTCGGCCATGCAAAGAGGATCAGTTGCCTGAAGGTCCTGTACCCTGACAGCACTAAGAAGGAGGGAAGGCGAACACAAGCATGCAGTAACGGTACGTGCTGAGCATGGCGACATGGCTGCACAGGCCAGGAGCTCAGCCAGGGTGCAGTGCTGTGCCCCAAAGTGACCAGAAACAGAGAGGAGCAAACGCTGGCCGCGTCGTTTTTGCTACATATCAAGTCCTCTCCATCTGTGTGTATACGAGTTGCTTTAAAAACAGCACGCAGTTCGCCTCGCCGGCCTAAGGCCAGGGAAGGCATATGCGGAGAGCAACGCCGAAGGCTCTCACGGTTCTGCGTAGCCCAATTGAGGAAACTGGGTGCCAGGGGGTTGTGGGCTCTGCTCTTGGCATGGAGCGGTCTGGGAGGCTCCTCTTGGGCAACTTTCTGGGGAGACGATGCCAAGGCGCCAGCAGTGCCCCTCTCCGCTTGGGTTTGGACTTGTTTCGCACTGAACCACATGGCAAGTGGTGCTTCTTGAATGCTCCGTCGAAGGGGCCCGTGCACTGGCTGCCCATCTCAGGGCCTACAGCTCAGTATTAAGACTATAGTAATACATAAAAAAATAAATGAATAAATATACAAATGAACAAATGAATAAATAAATGAATAAATGAATATATATATATACACATATATATATATATAGTAATGTAGTAATCTAGTACCCATGGCGTTTGCTAAGACTCCTGCAAGTTACAGCCATGCCGCAGGCGGCCGTCGGTCTTCCAACTGGCGCAGGCACTCCGATGCAGGCCTTGGGCAAAAATCTTTATATTATAGTATATTGTATTATATTGTTTTATGCTATATATATATATATTATTTTATATTATGTTATAACATATTATATTAAAATATATCATATCATATCATATTGTTATATGTTCATTGCTACTACAATCACTGTTAAGTACTGATGCCGTTAGTATCTCAGGTAGTCTGGTCTAAGTGTCAATTATCGTATGAGTATTACTAGTTACTAGTGCGCCGCTGGCCGGAATGGAGTGATTTGGTAGCTGTTGCACCTTATTTCCATCATAGTGACCTAGTGACGCGAAGACTTGCAAACACTGAAGCACCCCTTGCAAGACTTCTCCTGTAGTCATGACCAGCAACCTCCGCGACGCCGAAACTCCCCAGTCCGGACAACTAGGAGAAGAACAACATGAGCAACTACCGTATCCTCGGGTAAACCAACAAGCATGCCTGAGCCTGTCGGACAATCCCTCAGGATTTCCCAAATATACCTAAACAGTGTTTAGACCTAGCCTGAATCCTACACCACCCTCCTGTACCCTGTACCCTAAACCTTATAAGCCTCATGAACCCTAAACCCTCAACCCAAAACCAGGACCTGCCCATGAGGGAGCTGGAAGCTTCGTGACTCCCCTTCGCCGCAGGTCGTCATGGCGCGCACCGAGGGTCAGGTCGGACCCCGCTGAAGTGTCACGGAAGCTGTTTACCTACTATGCAATACAAAGCACATTTATAATAATACAGAATAGTACAGTACATAATACATTATAACATGGATTGTCTAATACAGAATAATAGTTATAATGCTATACTATACTGTACTATGCTATACGATACTCTACTCTACTATACTATACTATAATAGTATATCATATAACATTATACTACACGATACTATAATATAAGATAGCATAACATAACAGGATGAAATATGATACGAATCCATATACTGTAACATAGTATAGCATCATGATACATTCGAACAAAACACACAACACACCATGGTGTTTGTTTATAACACATAATACCCAGTAAGTACATATATGTATAACATAACATGTAACATGTACTTTGTGCTATGTAGTAATAATGACAATTATGATAGTGATAATGATAGCAATAATAATACATACACACACTTTTTGTGCCACATAGTACATAAAAATACATAACATACTTTGGGTTTAGAGCCATGGGTTTAGGGGTTTAGGGGCTATAGTCCTTGGCTGGCGCCTCGATGGAGGGCAGCCAGTGTAAGTCGTGAGCACAGAAACCTACCTTTCAGGGTCTACTTAGAGGGTCGTGAGTAGTCATAAGTGGGACTATAAGTAGGACAACTAGAGTTATAGCGCAGATATTAGAGGACTTCTAACCCTACTTGTACTACCTATTATTATCGTAGGACAACTAGAGTTTTGTCCCATATAAGGGGACTTCTAGCCCTGCTTATAACTACGCAGAAGTTCCTCATTTCTGCAACTCCCATGAGACCCGAGAGGTCTTCCGGGAGCGTGTCGGCTTCGTCGTCCTTTGCATCATCGGCGCCTACTGCTCCATGAGGCCGCGACACAAAAGGAAACTTCCGGGTTTCCCGACCATCCGCATCACCCGGATCTATGTAAATCTTACATAAACATAATCAAACCCTAAACCCTCACCCAAAATAGGATCCCTTTATGAGAGCTTCCTCGTTATTTCCTGTCGGAGGATTCTCGTGGAGCTGCGCTACATCCTGGAGCCCTTCCTTTGGGCATTATTCCTCGTCATGGCCCGGTGCTCATGCCGCGTCTTTCGGGTTTCATTTTCTGTGTGTAGGGCTATAGGAGATCGGTACCAAGGATTCAGGGTGTATAGGCCATAGGGAATTGGGGGTTTGCGGCATTGGGGTTCCCTAGAGTCTGCGCGGGTCGCACAAACTCGCTCCTTGTGTTTATAAAGTAGCAGACTTCTCAGCTGACACCAAGGACTATAGGCTTAAGGCTTCGTCATTCTTGCCTGGTGCGATGTGCTGGTTTGTTCGTATCATTCTCTGTTGAATGCCATGATGATTTGTGCTGATGATGGGTGTTTTTGTTCGACCCTGCCGCAGGACTTGCTTTGTCACTGGGTACGGATGCGGCAGTTGTTGCTTTCAGACCCCGGAAACCCCTAGCTCCGAGGCCTTAAACCCTGGAACCCTAATGCCTTAAAAGCCCCAACACAAGATGGCGAGGCCTGGAAACCTGTCGTGGACGGCATCGAGCTACGTCTCGAGCTGATGCCAGGGCCTCTGGTTTGCGGTTGAGGGTTTAGGGCGGTTAGGGGACTCTTCTCATAGTCGACGAGGAAGGACGGGGGATTTATGGTTCATGTATGGGGGGTTCTTATACTGTAGGCCCCTGCGCAGGGTTCTGTAAGGGTTTAGTAGGCATCACATGGGTTCGGCACAACATTTTCAATATGTGGCAGTATGTGAGACATGGACGTGGTAGCAACCTGTTCTGTTTCCGGCGCTTGCGGTGCTGCTTTGCCCTCCATGCCCCTAGTTAGTATATGTGGTATACTATATTGTATTCTTTCTTTATAATACGGTATGGTATCATATCATTTATCATTTATCATATCATATCATGTCGTATCATATCATATATCATATACCATATCATATCACATGTTTTTTTAAACAGACCTTTATACTGTATTACAGTATAATAAATTTCCATTATGATCTTCTGTTGCAACAAAGGCTGGCCGTGGCATTTCCGGGCCTGGGAAAATCCGACCTGCCAGGGGCCCAGAAGCTCTCAGTCCGATGGCTCCGCTGAGCATGGGTCTTACTAAATTAGGGTTTGTAGGGTATAATTAACTCATAATCAAAGGGTTTTGGGGTTTAGAGCCGTCTAGGGGTTTAGGGTTTAGGACCGTTTACGGTTTAGGGTTTCAGGGTTATGAGCAGTGGAACGTGTAAGAGAGGTTTGTAATCGCATTTCTCCTAGACGGTCACAGAACTCGCGCCCATGTTGCTCATCTGCATGCCCTCATAAGCTGCTTAAGAAGTACATATGGATGAATGTATGAATGAATGTATGTACGAACGCACGCATATTCGTGGTACTCTGTGGCATGTGAAAGACTTGCTCTGCCTCTTAATGTTGCTGCTGCCCGGCTACTGTAGAAGCCTGAGTAATTACCTATCTTATTCCCGAGGGTTCCTTGTTGTCACTATACTACAAAAGACTCCCAAGTCCTATTCTAATTTTGTAAGGACCTTACATTACCTGCAACCTGAGGCCAAAGGCCGTTCGGTTCCCGTGCACCAAAGGGCACGACTCGGAGGACGAGTTGGATGGCCTCGATGGACAGGGCCTGAGATTTCTGCGCAGCCTATTTCCATGCAGCATATACTGTTTGATATTATATTATAACGTGGTAATCCTGACCCCCTAATATTAAACGGGGGGGGCCCCCCCCCTCCCCCAAT
>CAJNJA010006659.1:0-16733 GCA_905231915.1 Symbiodinium necroappetens
ATCAAACCCCCTATTACTAATTTTTTTCCGTGGCGGTTCGTTAACCTCGGCCCGGGCCCACTCTTACTCCGTGCCAGCCTTTCGGGAACCTCCGCGACTCGGCCCGGTTTGGTGCTGCTAGCTCAGGGCCGTGGTCAGTAGCTCTAGCAGACTGGCTCAAGCTTTTCGGCTTCGGAGTTTACCCCCTCAAGGACCCTTGCACAGGACCTTCTCTTGCCGCAGAGGGCACCTGCAAAGAACCCGGCCAGCTTGCGAGCGATCCAGGACTCTGGGACAAAGGGCTCGATCATGGGCGTGAGGACGCGAGCCAATGCCAGCTTCATGCTTCTAACGTCTGGAGCCGCCGGCAGTCGAACCAAAACGACGGAAGATCCAACATACAGCAAGAGCCTTAGCAGCAGGTTCTGGAGCAGGTCGTCATACCTCCGAGCAGTGACGAAGAGGAGGTGCAGCAGGATGGGCCAAGCGAACACCGCCAAACCGGCCTCCGCAAGGTGCTGAAAAAAAAGTCGCAGACTTTGACTTAGCTAAGCCGTCCTGAACTGCCTTTGAAGACGTTGCACACAACATCTTCAACTGAGATGAAGCTGCTTCTGCTGGCTCCTATCGCTGCTAGAAACACGCTCCGCTGCCTTCAGGACACCGACGCTGCTCAACCTTTCCTCGACCATCTCCGGCTGCACCTCCCATCACTCGGTGGTTGGGAGCTACTGAAAGAGCTACTACAAAGCTTACTATCGGGGCTACTACAAAGGTTACGACTATGTGCAAGCCTTAGGGATGTTCGTGAAATTTCAGATTTCACTGCAAACCACGACATAAAACGACATCCATGGACAGACAATGTACCTAGAGGAGAGGATATCTACTACTGCACGAGAACATGCCATACTAAAGCGCAACAGAAAGCCGTATCATATGTCATGATGTGCATGTTTATGTATTGTTGCCATCCAGAAGACCAGCAGGAGACCAGGATAGCGCTTCCGCCGTGCACTGCCGGGATTCAGGGACATGACCCAAATGCTTCCCTCCATGTGCCGACGGGACTCCAAATGTCGAGGCTAGAGTGGGACCAATGACCTGAAACTTGCAAAGATTCCGGCTTTTCGGGAGACGGTGCCAGCGTGTCATGTAATGCGTGCTATTCTCTGGTCCTATATCCTGACATATGGTAATGATAAGGCACACTGGCAAAATAGGAGGAGCTTGATGAGCTTGTCACGATACGTATGCACGAATGATGATTCGCATGAGCACGCTGCCATGCAGCAACACGGGCTGCCTTTTGGCAATACTTAACATTAAGCGGCAGTAAACCACTATCAGGGTGTACAACTACATGCTGTAGCAAGACGTTCACTCTTGTAGTGACGCTTCTTCTAGACCTGATACCAACCCTTACAACCTCGTGGGAACCCTTACAACACGTTGTAGTAACCCCTTGTAGCACCTCACAGTAACGTAGAGGGCTCAATACTTAGAAAAAATAATTAGAACAGGGTTCTGCAGTATATTATAAGTATACCATACATATAATACAAGGAACCCCCAAAAAATTAGAAAAAAGTAGTTATTATGAAGTTATTATAAGGCCCCTGCAGCAAGCCCCGGGCCCTCCGCCTCTGCCTCTGCCTCGGCCCGGCGCTTTGTCCAGGTTCGGCGACAGAGAGGCCGCGGCTCCGGCGGTCTTGGAGGGAAAAGGCTTTTCTGGGCCTTTTTTTTGGGTTTAGGGTTTTAGGGTTTAGGGTTATTTAGGGTTTGGGGTTTAGGATGTAGGGAGTTTAGGGTTTAGGGGTGTAGGGTTTAGGGCTTTAGGGTTTGAGGGCCCTCTTGTTCTTTGAGTTCTGGGTGTCTGTTGCACTTTCATAGCCCCGGGGTGAGGAGGGATAAAGGGCCTTCTTTTAACTGTGAGGGCCCCTGTTTCACCACCTGCTGAACGTTGGCTTAGGGTCGACTGCACACGGCGTGGCGGTTTGGAGGTTTCGGGGTTTAGCCTTCGGACAGAGCTGGTGAGGCTCAGGGTTTAGGCTTCAAGGTTTGGAGGTGTATAGTGTGGGGTCTGAGGTTGAAGCCTTGTCGAGCTTCTGTTTGAGTTCTTTTTTGGAAGGTTGCGGCATCATAACCCGTATACAATACGGCGTATAATGATCCTCATAGCAAGCATCAGCCGTACAGGATCCCTTCTAGGAACTGTTCCCCTACAGCTGGTTCACCGACTCGTGAAACCCCTGCCCAAAGTGGGACGAGAAGAGGGTGGGTGGGAAGAACATTCAATGCCGTCTCATTTTGGGATGAGGAGTGTCGCGTAGGTTTCCTGGTGGCAGGAGCTAGGATGTACCTTGCTCCTGCCCATTCTCCTCCGAATCTCCCTGCGGCTACAACTGCATCATCGCTCTCACAGGGGAATTCCGATAAGGTTGATGATGATGATGACGATAATGCTGATGACGCTGATGACGACGATGATGACGATGATGACGACGATGATGATGATGATGATGGTGGTGATTGTGGTTGTGATTTTGCATGGTGATGGTGATGGTGATGATCATGGTCATGGTGATTGTGGTAAAGATACCCGGGATAACGATGACTGATACGAAACATCGTCATGACACTACGAATACGACCGACTCATCGTCTTAGTAGCTGCAGAAGCTGGAGGCATCCTAGCAGAAGTTCCCCACGGACGGCAGCCGTCATCGCCGTCATCATCATCATCATCATCAGTCTTCTCAGCAAGCAGCAGCAGCAGCAGCAGCAGCAGCAGCAGCAGCAGCTCGTCTTTGCAAGCATCATCATTACTACCGAGAAACACTGGGGCGCACAGGTAGGTCTATCCAGCAGCAGAAGACACTAGAAGAAGCGATGTGGCCAGAGTTCGGATAAGAGACACGGCCTCTTGTTCCGGCAATCTTCTCTCTTCATTCTCTCTTCAGCGTGCCACTGAAATACACGGAAAACCTGGCTTTCTAAGCAAACTTGACAAGTTGACATTCACCGAAGTCAGGACTAGAAACCAAAGCCGACCAAGCCCTGCGCATCCCAGCACAAGGGCCCCGCAGCCGCTTCAAAGTAGACGAAGGAAGCCCAAGGCCCAAGACTCTACCGCTTTTTCGGGGAAACTAGGGTTTTGCAGATGTTCACTTCCAAAGCTTGTGTACCCGAGGCTTGTGTGTGCACAGAGGCTGCAAGCTGGAGCGTACCGGACTGTTGTGGCTCAAGAAAAAAAAGCGTGTCGGTTAGCGCCAGGGTTTAAAGGCATGGCTTCTGATACGCATATCTACGACGGCCTTCCTGCTGAGTATCAGCAGGTTATGAGCCCAAGTGGCAATGCTGCGCAGGAGGTTGATCCAGTTCGACGAGAAGGTCTGCCGAATGGTGTTTCGCCTGAGGCAAGAAGGACCCCTGCAGATGAGTCAGCATATGCGCGTGCCCTAGAGGCGGCAACCGGAATCGGCGCGGATCCTCGTCCTGTTCGAGCCTTTGCGGATGGGAATGGTGGTGATGGTGCCGGAACGCATGATGCCGTAAGGGCAGCAGCAAGAGATGATCAGACAGACGCTGGGATGCTGGGAACGACTGGTGTTGCAGTGGGGTCTGAACGAGATGCTCAGGCAGGAGGAAGGGTGCCGTCTACAGTACCAGACTCATTTTTGTGGCCGGTGTCGCAAACGGGCGTACAAGATCCGCGTTATTTCCTCATGGTGGCGTGCCGCAGCGAAGCACGACACAAGGGCTTCTACTGCCATCTCCGTTTCCTTCACCTACTTCGCAGTCTATGGCAGCAACGGAAACCACTTCTGGACTCAACTTGGCGCAACATGGAGCAGCAGCTATGAAGTGGGTGGCTAAGCTTGGGGAGTTTGTACAACGAAGGGCAGCTTATGTGACCCAGTCTAGACCCGGAGAACACACTACAGTGATGCAAGAGCATACGGTTTGGTCACCTACAGCTTCCCGGAACGTTGCCCAGGGTGAGACGGAGCCACTGTTCGACCGTAGCCAGGTGAGACGTCTACAGGAGCTGACTGCGGGTGCGCCGCATCTGTATGGTGCTGTGCAACCAGGAGGCGGGTCAGAGTCTTCAGCGTCTTATACTCGAGATCAGTTGGAGCAGGAGGTTCGAAGGCAAGTGGAGCAAGCGATGGATAGACAAAAGGAGGTCGTTGAGGAAAACCAGCGCTTGAGAATGGAGCTCGAGAGGCTTCAGAAGGAGTCGTCGGCGGCAGGTCAAAGAAGCCTGGACGTGCGACCTAATGATCCTCTTGGAAGTCGGAGAGGTGCTGGAGAGCGTGAGGGTCGGGATCAAAGTGGTTTCGAAGGCAATCCAGCAGGACTTTCCGGACAGGACCGTGAGCAAGGGGGTCTTGTTGTTCAGCGTGCACATGATAATGAACCCAGGGGAAATCTTGAAGGACCGCGAGGCCGAAGTGGTGAGGGGCTAGAGGTGTCCTTTGATGCACGGGTCGAGTCTATCGGCAATTCTTCGGGACCCGCTGGAGTCAGTCGTGTGTATACCAATCGTGTTCAGGAAGCTGTACGTGATACTGTACCTGAAGGAACTCCCGGTGGACTTCGTGGACATGGCGGAGGTGAGAGGGATGAGGGATCTTCTTATCTTCGAGGGGTACTTCGAGGCAATCCTCCAGGACTTTCGGGACATGAGCGTGAGCAAGGGGGTTTTCGGCGGTACCGAAGCCAAAGTCCTCCTAGATCCGACCTGATTGGGATCGCAAATCGCTATGGTGGCTCTGAGGGTCACGCAGTTGGACCGCCGCCAGGTCTATCAGCAGGGAATGATGGAGTACCTGTACGTGATCGGCTGGTTCAGGGCGGGGACAAGGTGAGTAGCAACGCTATGGTTGGAGGCAATCCAGCAGGACTTTCGGGACATAACCGTGAGCAAGGGGATCCTTCCGGTGTATATGGTCAGGAGGCTTCCATGGGCAGTTACAGTTCGTATATGCCGGGTGTCAATATGCGTGCGCAAGGCAATGGTCCTGGAGATGCTGGAGGTCATGTTCCACTTGGCGGCAATGATTCCCCCAAGAGCGCCATGGAGGCGCTGGCGCAGGGAATTGCGCAGTTACAGTCGGCGATGGCTATGCAAATGGGACTCAGTGCGGCGAAGCCAGAAGCTATTCGTCCTGGTACGTCAGGTTCGGAACTTCCAAAGTTGCAGGAGGCCGATGAGATGGCGGCGATCAATGTTGGGGACTGGTTGCACGGGCTGAGTGGCCCCATGTGTGACCTCACCGATGGAAGTTCCCAATGGTGGGTACACTTGGTTGCAGCCCTCGATGCATACTACCAAGACTACGTGAATTCCTCGGCAGTCAAAAAGCTGCAGCTTCGGGCAGATGACTACGCTGGGCCCCTACTACGTGAACCTCGATGGCTGCGTGTGGATAAGCGGGCGGCATCAATGGTGCTACAGGCCATTCCGGATACCATCCGAACGGAGGTTTTGGCCAACAGATTGCAGAGCACATTATCAATATTGGCGAGGATACTGACGATCTACAGGCCAGGCTCTGCTGTGGAGAGACAACAAGTACTAACGGCCCTGGAAACTCCGGGATCTTCGAGTACGGCTATGGAACTGGTGGAGGCTTTAAGGCGGTGGGCCAGGTGGTTGAAGCGAGCACAAGACCTGTCGCTACAGGTGCCGGACCCCTCGATCTTGTTGCGAGGACTGGACCAAGCCTCGCGTTCTTTGTTGGAGAAACACGGCGAGGTCAATTTCAGGACCAACATGCTGCGGTACAGTCTGGAGCTGGACTCGGCACCCACACTGGTGTCGGTACAAAAGCTGCAGTCCCACTTGCTGGCGGAGTTCGAGCAGATCGCATACCGTGGAAGAGGGAAGACAGGAACATCAAATGCTCCTGTGGTGAAGGCTATCGGAGCTGGGGCGCAGGATCAAGGCGCCGGTGGCTCTCCAAAGGGGCCTGCTTCGCCCAATTCGGCTTCTACGGCAACCCAGAAGCCCTGCAAGTTCTTTGTGTCCGAGGCTGGGTGTCAACGCAGTGGTTGCAAGTTCCTTCATGACTGGGCCAATATCCCAAAGGAGGAACGAAGTGAGAGATGCAAGGGCTGCGGCGCCAAGGGGCACATGAAGAAGAACTGCCCTGTGAGGAACTCGACTACAGAGCACCCTCGTCGTGATGATGGCAAGGGCGGACAACCTCGACTACGACCTCTAGGGAAAGGGGGCGAGGGAAAGCGTGACGATGGAACGGTTCCATCAGCAGCAGGAGCAGCTACGACTACCCCACAATCTACAAGTACTTCGTCAGCTGGAACTTCGGCGTCCGCGTCTATGGATTCCACGTCGGGAGGACCGGGAACTGCAGAAGCAACAACGTCTGCAAGAGATGTTGATGATTTCCTGAAGAATGCCACCCAGGTCTTGAAGATGATGGCGGAGCAGCACACTTCATCAAGGCCGGGTCCCTCAATGAAGATGTTAAAGAAGGTGATTAAGGACTACGAGGGCAAAATGGCTTTGGTGGATTCAGGTGCTACGCATCCATTAAAGACAGCATCGTCTACGGAGTGGGCCAAGGCTGATGAAGTGGATGTGGTGGTGGCTGGTGATGGAGTCAAGCGAATGAGGCAGAGCACGGCGGGTACCTTGCTCATGGAGCCAGAGGCAAAGGGAGCTCAGACGATATTGCCTTTGGGTAGCCTGGTGAGTGTCTTGGGCTATGATTTGGTCTGGACCAAGAAGAAATGTATTCTACGGGCGCCAGATGGGAAGGAATTGGTTTTGCGAGTTACCTCCGGATGCCCGGAAGTCAGCGAGGCTACGGCTTTGGAGCTCATCGCGAAGATCGAACAGGAGAAGGTTGCTCGATTGGATCAAAGTGCCCAGGCTACGAAGCAGGCTACGGCAAGGGCCCGGGAAGTTCAGCTGGATCCGTTGTGGGAAAGGAGTCTTCGACAGTATGTTGCCACGGGAGGTTTTGAGGATGGTTTCAGAGCGATGGCCTCGGCACCTTGGGTCACTGAGGAGTTGCGTGGTGAGCTGGCGAAGATCGTCGTGGACCTTCCGGCGACAGAGCAGAAGGCTTGGGAGCTAATGCAACAACTTGGCTTCAACCGCAGGATGCGCAAAAGGCTGATGAACAAGGATTGGGTTGTGAAACTGTGCAGAAATCGGCGGTCGCCGTCTGACAAGATCTTCAAGGCGGCTGAGAACGGTGGCACAGTGGTGTTGGATATAGATATTCAGCGACTACCTCAACTGGACTTGTTGGCGAGTGGCTCCGGTGTGATGATGATGCTTCTATGGGGAGCAGCCACGGGTCGAATAGCAGCTGTGCTCGGAGGTCTTCCGCGGCACAATGCGCTGGAGCACACGCTGAGGGCTGTGGTCTTGTACGAGGTGGCTAGCGCTGGGAGATTGCAAGTTTGTACAGAAGCAGACGTACCGTTGGATGGTGTTGGGTTTTCCTTGTGGGCATCTTCGGAGGCGGAAGAGGATGAGTCGTCGTTGACCTGGGTTTTCAAGTGGTTTCGAAGATGGATTGCCGAGAATCGGATGGATGTGTTCCACTTTGAACAAGGCGGCTTTGGGCACCCTATGAGAAGGCCAACTACTATGGCTACGAACCTGGACATAGCGGAGTTGAAGGGTGTTCAGGATTCTCGGGAGCATGGTGAGGAGGAGACAGGTTCCTGGTCGTCGTGGGCACCCATGATGTCAAGGGTTCTTGTTCAAGGACTTAAGAGATGGAAACGTCGTCCTGGATGGTATCCACGGCTACTCAAGGCGCTGAAGGCAGTGGACCGCAAGGCGTGGGAAAGGCACCTGGCGAATGATCATGTTCCCTACAGGCCAGATTGTTTGCAGTGTATTCACAATGCTACAGGGAGACCGCATCGGAAGTGTTTACATCGGGACTGCTACGTGTTGAGTGCGGATACCTTGGGCCCAGTTCGTGTTCCTGGCGTCAAGGGTGAGAAGTACGCAGTTGTGTTCACTTATCAGTTCCCGAAGCAGAAGCTTGTTCCCGAGGACCAACCTATTCCAGATGAGCAGCTTGATGGATGGTCTTTGGATGCTATGGTGGGAGAGGTTTCCAAGGAGGAGGCTTTCGATGTGGACGTTGTAGGTTCGGATGGGTATGTTTCGGACACGGGACAAGAGGGAGACGTTGATGCGGGAGATGAAGGACACCCTCAGCCCATCGCCAAGGCGGCCAAGAAAAAGGAAGTTTCCGATGATTGGTGGGAGTTTCGAGAATCAGCTGGAGTTCTTATACGTCATCATGTCACTCCTCGCACTGCTCTATTTCGTCCAACAGCTTGGAACGGTTGTCCGATTTCTCCACACATGTTAGACTATACCAAGGTGACGGAGGTGAAGTACGTGAGCGGCGGGGTTGATACGGAGACCTCAGATTGGCATGGACCTCAGTCTGGAGCACGAGTTTTAGAGAGAATGTGGACAGGGCGTACTACGTTTACGGTGTCTACAGCAGAAATCCAGGAGGACGAGGAGGAGCTTAAGAAGGACGAAGAGACTTGGGAGAAAATCATTGGCGACCTTACAAAGCCGGTGGAGATGGATACTATCTACCTCGTGTATCCTGTTCGTGCTCGTAGAGGAGGTGATATCATGTTGGCGGTTCAAGAAGCGGTGTTGAAGTTGAAGCTTTGGGGTCTACCTGTAGCAAGACTACACTCAGACCGTGGCTCGGAGTTCGCGTCGAAGGGGCTACGAAAATGGTTGTTGGACCACGACATCTACCACACCCGTTCAGAAGCATTGGTGCCTCAAACGAATGGTGCTGCGGAGCGGGGAGTACGATGGTTTAAGACAATGGCGAAGGTATTGATGTCAGAGGCCAAGGTTCCTTTGAAGTATTGGGCGTTGGCGATGCAGCACGCAGCGAATAGACGAATATATGAAAGGTTGAGTTTGTCGTCGCCGCGGTTGCTTCAGTTTGGTTCCAAGGTGATGATCAGACGGAAGGTGTTCGGCAACAATAAGAAGTATGATCTCACCGATCGTTGGGAGGAGGGCATTTACTTGGGTTTGTCGGACAACATCAAGGGCGGTGCCATTGTGCTGCGGCCAAGTGGGGTCCTGACCGAGACGCTGAACCTCAAGGCGAATGTTGTGGACCCTCACGTACTACTAGCTGAGCCCGAACCGGATGATGGTGGTGGTGTGGGTTCAGTCGATCCAGGTGAAGCGCCACTTGTGGAGCTACCAGAGCCCAGCTATCGAATGTCCGGAAAGCAGACGCCACCTAGGTTGATGAAGCTCTATCAAGATCTGGGTTTGTTCAAGGTGAGGTCTGGGTGGACCATGAAGTCTCGCATACAACATCAGGAGGAGCAAGCTCGCTACTTCTACGGCTTGGGAAAGTTTGATGCGGACACGTGTGCAGAAGTTTTACGTGATGTTCATTTGGGCAGTGGTCCTAAAAGAATGACGAGGGGAAAGCAGACAGCAGCCTTGATTTTGGGTGGTTACGTACACGGCGGCATGAAAGGGTCAACAGCTATCACCTCGAAGAGGCCTTGGCTCACGAAGTACCTAAACATGGTGCTGAAAACGAGAACAAGAGAGACTACGTCAAGGAAACCTTGCTGGGCAACATTGGGGGTGTTCAAGGCGGCGGAGATTCCACCTCATCGTGACCTTCGGAACAAACCAGGCATGCCAAACTTTGTTATGGAAGTCGGGAATCAGGAGTTGGAGGGTTTGTGGTTGTCAGATGCTCACGAAGTGAATGAGCACGATGGGACTCAAGGCCACGATCTTCGAAGAGAGCTACCCGACGGAGCGATAGCAGAGGGACGCGTGGTGGATATAAAGAACAGGGTTGCTGTGTTTGATCCGAAGAAGCTTCATTCGTATGTGGAGGGCAACCATGGAGAACGGTGGATTCTGGCTGGGTTTACACCTCTTGGAGTGGAAGCTTTCCCGTCTAAAGCAGCAGCTTTTATGAGCAGATGTGGTTTTCCTCTCGAGAACACCGGGGTGGAGGTCTATGATGTATTGGATGATGAGGTCGAGGGCATCAACCGTGACGGTGAGAACTCAGATGTTAGTAATGACAGCACCGAAGAAGACGATGTGGAACAGCAAGCGCGAGTTCTCAGATGTGAAATTGAGGAGGAGAACAAGTATGCAATGGATGAAGACCAGGAGACGAACTATGTGAGGAAGCTGCAAGAGGCGTTCGAGAAATGTGCCAATGAGCTTGGGCGCATACAACTTAAGCAGTTGAAGCAGGTCCTCAAGATTTCTCCTGGTGAAGCTATGGGCGTGGAGGTGGAGGAACTTCTACGTACGCTTACCGGACCCCTGGAAGTTGTTCACAATGTTAGCTTGCCAGAGGTGCGGAAGTATGTTGAGCTGTGGAAGGGGGCCATTTTGAAAGAAGTGGGTGCTTTGATGGATTCTGGGGCAGTGACTCGCTTGAACCCAGAGCAGACCAGGGAGCTCAAGAAGGCTGGACTGGTGGTGCTACCAGGCAAGGCAGTATTCACTGTCAAACCGCCCAATGATCCTGAGGGCCCAGAAAAATACCGTCGCAAGTGCAGGGTGGTCGTATGTGGTAATTTCCTTCCAGCTCAGGGCCAGAATGTTTACGCATCGGGAACTTCGGCCGATACGCTACGCGTTGCTGTTGCTCTTGTAGTGAAGATGGGCTGGTGTATTGCCAGTACAAATGTGGCCAATGCTTTTACTCTGGCGCCTATGCCAGAGAACTTGATGTATGCCCTGACCCCTCCGACCATTGTGGTGTTGGCGGGTGCAGCAAGGCCAGGGGAAACCTGGCAGATTACCAGGGTGTTATACGGACTCAGAGAAGCTCCCAGACTATGGGGTGACTTTCGCAATGCTCGTTTGGCTGGTGCAAGAATTGCGTATGAGGACGTTACCATCGAGTTGACCGCTACAACCACGGATGAGAACCTGTGGAAGGTTACCTTTAGTGGCGATGATACAGTACAAGGACTAGTTCTAGCTTACGTGGACGACTTCCTGATTTGTGCAGCCCGTGGTGTGGTGGAAGCTATCTACAAGTGGCTTACTACAGACTGGAAGTGTACCGAGCTGGAATGGGCAGAAGGAGGTTCGCTGCGGTTCTTGGGGATGGAACTTCGAGTATGCGGGAATGGTATCCATCTGTCGCAAGCCGGTTATGTTCGTGATCTACTACGACAACATGGAATGGAGGAGAATGGTCAAGGTGGGTTGACAGTTCCGTGTAATCGAGAATGGCTTCAAGATGCTGAGTCAGAAGATGAAGGCCCTATTCCAGAGGAGGCGGACATCAAGCTGGCGCAGAAGGCAACTGGAGAAGTGCTTTGGTTGTCAACGAGGAGCAGACCGGAACTGGCTCATGCAGTGGGCTGTATGGCTTCGCACGCATTGAAGAGGCCGTTGAGATCCTTGGAGATAAGCAAAAGGGTTCTAAAGTACCTGGCGCGCACGGTCGAGTACGGCATCCTATTCCAGGTGGCGGATGATGACCCGCTGCTAACGTTCAGTTTATTCAGACGCCGGTTTTGCCCCTGGCGGGGGCCGCTCGTTTGGGTCGACAATGGCACAGATTTATGGGATGCCAGTGGCTTGGCGTGCTTCGAAACAACCGGTGATTACATTGTCAGTTGCGGAGGCGGAGTTGTACGAGGGATGCTCAGCTGTACAACTAGGACTGGGTATCGACGCTCTGCTCTTTGAACTGGGCTTATTTCCGGTTATGCATTTGAGGATTGACAATGAAGCTGCGCGTGGTTTAGCCAGTGAATCGCCGGGTACGTGGAAGACAAGGCACCTTCGTGTAAGAGCCCGGTTTTTACGGCAAGAAGTTGCTGCGCAAAGGCTGGTGATTTCCCATGTGTGTGGAAGCATGCAGAAGGCTGACCTGGGAACAAAGGGGTTCGACTTGCCGAAGTTCAAATCATTGTTGGACCTATGGCAGATCGTTCCTTGTGTACCCAAGGAAGCTACCAAGGCGGCTTTGCGGGCGTTGAGGGTGACTAGTGGCAATGGATGGCTCCTATTTGTGGTCATATGTTTGTGCCTTATAAGGGGTGTAGATGCTGGAAAGGAGGCATTACCTCTAGATGGATCCGTGGAATTCTATGCGGTGATCATCATTGTGGTGGTGGCAGCGGTGGGCCTGTGGGAGTTTGTGAAAAAGATGTTCCGATCAATGTCTTCGTGGTGGAGTGCTCGAGCTAGGAGGATTGAGCGCGCAGAACGGTTGAGGACAAGAACTCGCGATGCAGTTCAGGAGGAGTTGAGAAGACGGGAGTGGGATCTACCCGAGGCTACAAGTACGTTGACAAGCAGAACTTCAAGGCGGGCTTCTTCTACTGCACGTTCGTCGTCCTCATGGGTTTCAACGAAGGAGGTTGGGATCCAAACGGAAAACGAGCCAGTTATTCCACTGGAGAGAGTTCGCAATTATACGGGACCATTCTTTACTACGCCCTACGGAGATCGGGTCCACACAGCACAATATTGCCATGGTCAGAGGAACGCTACACGTCCGCCCAAAAGATACGAACTATGTGCGTATTGTCAGAATACGCATGGCCTCTACGTGGTCAATCCGGAGTAAGGCCAAAGCTTCGGAGACCGATCATCAAGTTTGCTTCCCTAGGATCAGATCACAAGGGAAGAGGAGGAGTGCAGATGTTCACTTCCAAAGCTTGTGTACCCGAGGCTTGTGTGTGCACAGAGGCTGCAAGCTGGAGCGTACCGGACTGTTGTGGCTCAAGAAAAAAAAGCGTGTCGGTTAGCGCCAGGGTTTAAAGGCATGGCTTCTGATACGCATATCTACGACGGCCTTCCTGCTGAGTATCAGCAGGTTTAGGGTTTAGGGTTCAGGGGTTTGGGTTTAGGGGGAACTACGGGTGCGCGGCGGAGGCCTCCACTGTGTCGGTGCCCTCCATGGCGCTGACGGCCCTCTCGGCGGAGCCGCGAGAAGAGGAGTCCTGAACAAGGCCCTGCCGCATGAAAACTATGTACCACTCTGGCTTGCCGTATTATTACTACTGCTTCTATTATATTTAAGTTGTATATATACATACTATTCCTGCTATGATGATTATTAATATTGCCACTTTTCTTGTTGTTTGAATAACCACATCAGGACCAAGTCCATGGCCATGCTGCTGTCGCCTGCTGTGATGCTAGTGGTGATGGTGCGGTTGTTGTTGATGACGACGATGATGATGGTGTGGATAATGTTGTTGCTGATGCTGGTGATGATACTGGTTCTCCTGATCTGGAGAGGAGGGAGGAGGAGGCGGAGAGGAGGAAGAAGAGAGGAGGAAGAGGAGAAGGGGTCGTGGTCGACACCCCTGGCCACACCCAGAACTCTCAACGAGCCGAGTTCAACAGCTCTCTCCGGGGTCCTGAAGGCTATCGCTTGCGCCATACAGTAACTTCCAGTTTGCCAGGTTGCAGGGTCGCAGGCAATGGGCTTGCATGGAGAAGTCCGCAACGAACAAATGGCAAATCACATGCAGAAACCCCACAGCTTAGGGTCATCGTAAGGAGTGGCCGCCTCTGGCTTTGCGAGAAAGCTGTTCTTGATCTTACGAGCTTTGCCAGAATGCTTCTCCATGGGCTTCAGATACTGGGCAGTGTCCAACGATGCTTGAGCCAATTCTGCCGAAGTCTAAAAGGCTTGCATGCTGAGAGCAGACACAAGAGTTTGTAGTTCATAATGTGGTGTATGAAGCTAGATGCCAATACCCCAGCCTTCAACAATCTTTCGCCCTGTCCAGGCTATTTCTCGTCGCTATGCTGGGCAGGCTACGACCTGGTCTGTCTATGCACTCCGAGTCACAGGAGCAAACCGAGCGGCAGACTGCCCCGGATACTTCGCTCCATGCATGAACTCTGTTCTACCCCGCCGCGCCGCAAATCTCGCTCCACTGCCAGCTCTGGTCGACCATGCAAGTGCCCAGCGATTCATGTTCGCAAACACTGCCAGCCATCACCGCCAAGGCGAGCAGGGCAAGAGCCAACTTACCACCATGGAACGGGCGCCGCTTTGTTGCGGATTAGGCAAAACGTGAAGCGAGACGAAGTGATTTCAGGGGTCAGTTGAGACGTAGAGACGTTGCATTGTGAATCTCGGCAGTGACCGCACACCGCATCTTGCGGACATGTTCGAAGTGCAGTCGAACTCTTCAATATCCCATTCGTAGCAGACGTGCATCAGTCCAGTGCAAGGGGTCCCCCCTTTTTGGTGACATTGCCAGCCCAAGCTGTGCTAGGACATCGTACCTGGAAGACTTCGGCGACGAACATCACCCAGCCCCAAAAGGCGCAAGGAAAAGCAGCAACCTTGGGGGCTCCCAGAGGTCTTTGATCTCCAGGCCGGTCACCTTAAGGCTCCCTTTCGTAGTAGAGGATGTATGCAGGGAATGCCTGCTCGTTGTCGTAGACGATGAACTCCCGGAAGGTACCTGATGTCTTCCGTCCTCGGCTTCCCGGCCCCCGGGCTCCACTGAGCTTCATTGACAAGGCTTGTCTTGCGGGTTTGCACTGACTCTGGCAAACTGTCGCAGATTGCAAAGAGGCTGGCAACATGGACCTTTTCGGCGGGAACTCTGAATGTCTGAATTCCGCATTACAGTCCGGCCACATCCCGAACCTGGCCCCGCAAAACCCCTGGCCCTAGTCCTGAGTGGGCCCTAGATCCCACAAAGGGGGGCTCATGAAATTCCGGGGCTCTGTCGCCCAGGACGCTGTGCCACCTGGCAAAGCTTGAAATTGCGCAGGGAATTCAGACGACATCTACGACTACGACGACCACGACCACTGCTGCTCCTCCTCCTCCTCCTCTACCACCACCACCTCTACCATTACCACCACCATTAACTACGACCACCACTATGACTACGAATAACGATCGTAGTAAGACCACCACCCCCACCACCACCACGACCACCGTCAGTACTACTGCGGCTACTACCCAACCCACCCACCCACCCAAAAGGCATGTCTAGACCGCAATGATCGAACTTTCCTCCTACCTCCTTGTAATGTCTGGGGGTGACCTACTCAACCTCTTGCCTTTCAACGTTAAGTCCTCTTGGAGTTTACGAGTTGCCAGCCACCTGGTTTCGGTTCTGGTGGGCAAAAACCCCCTAAGGATCTGAGGCCGACATCTCCTCGCAACGACTCTGGTCGTAAGAACTGACGGTTTCTAATGCAGCTTCGGCTTAAGAGTTTGGGGCCTGGCGGCAGAACCATTAATCCATGCTTTTTCAGCGAGCTCTCAGGGTTTCAGAGCTTTCCTCAACTTGCTGCCCTTTTTTTTGTTCGGACCATCCGACCTCTCGATGAGGCATCGCCTCTCCAGCTGTCGCCGGTCCGGGCGGCGTTCTGCGCAGTAGAAGACATGGCCCAAGCCTTAGGAGCAGCCAAAAAAGCATACACACCCGCTCAGCAATCCCAAGAATGTCATGGGGAACCTTCTACCCAAAACACATGATGACGAAAAGGCATGAGAACGCAAAGAACACCAAGAACATCAGGAGCAGCCACCCAAGCGGCAGCGGTGACGACAACCCACAAACTCGACGAGGACAAGAAGACCGGCGCAGCAACGGTACGCCACAAGCTTCCATGTTTAGGATTCCGAGAGGCTGCATGCACGTTTAGAACCACCAGCCCCAAAACACCTGAGAGATTTCCCCGGAGATGGGACGGCAAGGAGTTCGCCTGCAGGTCTAGGCAGCGTGGATGCCACTCGAACTTCTGGCGAGACGAACTCCCGGGCGGCGAAGCCGCTGAGCCAACTGGACAAGGATGTGCCGGCGGCCGAAAATTACAACTCCAATAGAGAACTGCTGCTGTACGGTTAAGCAATAATCCCCGTCAAGGAAATTTTTGAGCCGAGCGGCAGACCCGACACAGCAGCACAGGGTACAGGACGCGCCCTGAGCAAGACGACACCGACTCCCAAAAGCCAGCAAAAACCCTACGTCGTCAAATGTCTGGAGTCTGGACCTGATGCACCTGCCCTCGCCAACTGGACAGTGAAGCGGCTCTCGGAAAAAGGTTCAAACAGTTCTCAGCGCGAACACGCACTAGTCTTTGCAGGAGCTTTGCATCCTGAGCGAAGGCGGAGGTCAGGGGTGGTCCGCATAGTGGTAAGTGCGGAGGGGCGAACCTCTGCTTTGCCAAGATGCCATTCACCACCTCTCCATGTGCATACTCGTCTGCCTTGCGCCATGCCACGAGGGTTTAATATTTTAGCAGCTTATTCGGGGTTTAGGGTTTAGGGTTTAGGGTGTCGGCTCAGAGTGTCGGGTTAGAACGGTTAGAAGGTTACGAGTGTGGCCTGTGGCGAGGCATGTCTGCCACTGTGAGAACTAGAACTGCTGGGATGACCGGCACTACTAGCACTTCCGGTAGTAGTTGTGGTCATTCTCGTCGTCGTCGTCGTCGTCGTCGCCGTCGTCGTCGTCGTCGTCGTAGTAGTAGTAGTAGTAGTAGTAGTAGCAGAAGAAGAAGTACTAGTAGTTGTGGTGGTGGTGGTAGCAGTAGTAGTAGTAGTAGTAGTAGTTGTTGTAGTAGTAGTAGTAGTAGTAGTAGTAGTGTAGTTAGTAGTAGTAGTAGTAGTAGTAGTAGTAGTAGTAATAGTAATAGTAGTAGCAGGAGTAGTAATAGTAGTAGTAGTAATAGTAGTAGTAGTAGTAGTAGTAGTAGTAGTAGTACTAGTACT
>CAJNJA010006660.1:0-16733 GCA_905231915.1 Symbiodinium necroappetens
TGGGCAGAAAGCAGGAAGCACTGTTATTTGCAGTAGATTCGAAGCTTCCAAGTGGCACAGGGGCTTCCAAAACCTTAAAACAGGCGGGTTCCCTATGGAGACGCTTAGCCCTAAATCCCTCAACCCTAAGCCCGAGACCAGGCACTCCCATTTCGGGGGGCTGAATCATGCTACAAGAGAGGTCGGCGACGTTATCCTTGAGGTGAATGGGTCACCAGCCAGTCCCTCATGGCCCTGGGTTCAGCTCTTTGCGTTTCGTTTGCTTGTGATAGAGTTCCTGCTACAGTATTGGTATACTGTAAAGGTAGCCCCAGCCCCTATTCTAACTACCCTAAACCCTAAACACTAACATTCTGTGTTTGTTCTGACTGTTATGGATGGTTTCGGAAGTTTAGGCTTTCAGCGCCGGAGGACTTGGGGGATCTTTGTAGGTTCAGAATGGGCGGGTGCCCGCCGTCCCCAAATTTGTTGTGCATCGTTTAGGGTTTAAGGTTGTAGGGTTTAGGGTTTAGAGTTTAGGGTAACCCTAAACCCTAAACCCTATAGACCCTAAAATCCCTGCATCAGTCCGCTGCACAACGGGGCGGGAGACGCTTTAGCGAAAAGGCGCCGGATTTTTGTAGCCCAGCTCAAAAACTCCCCGAAATGCAAAGCATTGTTGCAGCGTTGAATGGTCTGGGAGGCTTCTCAAACCTTTGGGTATATACTATGCAGTGAAGCTGATATCCTCCTCAGACCCATCGTGGCCCGAATTGTCAAAGCTGGATGGCGAGCTTGACCTAGAACCGCGAGTTGTGGTTCTTCCCGCTCCCGACTCCAGCCAAATGCGGAGTTCTCAACTACACTCGAATTCGTAACCCCTGGCTTGAACCGAGCCACGCCATCACTGCCAAGGACAAAGCTCTGCATAGGGGGACTTAGTTGACTTACGAACGTTACAAGTAGTGTGTCCCACCCTAAACCCCATAAACCCGGCCTAAATCCCAAACAGGGAAGATGCTGAAGAGTTCATGCATGACACGCCTGCGAGGTCGCAGGAGCATCCAAACCGACCTTGGGGACGTAGAGGTTTAGGGCAGCTTGGGGTTTCGGGTTTTAGGCTTTAGGGTTGTAGTGTATTGAATAGAGTTTGAGCATCTACATCTTCCGGTTCTCCTGAAGCGCAGAAATCATGCAGGTTTGACGGGCCAGGGGCACCGTCCTCAGGGGCTTAAAGCCCAGTGAAGTCCCCAGCAGCCGCACGACAGCATTGAATCCCACAAGAGCAGTGCCAACTCCACAAGCCCCGAATCAACCCCTAAACCTAAGCCCTAAACCGCCCTAAACCCTAAACCCCTACACCCCTAAACCCCTGAACCCCTAAACCCTACACCCTAAACCCAAACTGTATGTCAAGCAAGCCTTCGACTTAGGTCAAAGACAATGAGGCAGTGAAGGCTTCACAGACGTTCTGTTTTCTGGGCAACTTCGGGCCGCACAGTGTTTAGGGTTTAGGGGCGTAGGTTTTAGAGGTTTAGGGTTCAGGGTTTTAGGGTTCTGGACGATTTTTGTGATCGTGACCCTAAACCCTATACCCTAAACCAGAACCCTAAAACGCCCTGGTGGTTCTTAACTGTGGTCCCAATACCCTAAACTCTAAAAGCCAAACCCTAAACGCCTAAAGCCCTAGCCCTAAAGCCTGAAAGCCTAAACTCTAATACCCTATAAACCCTAAACCCCAAGCCTTTAAAGCCCTTGCGTCTGCCCTGGGTTCCTAGGTACCAACTAGGCCGTGCCGATAACATCCTTCTTCGTGAGGCTCCTCAAGCTGATAGTTGTAAAAATACAGGGGTCGGAATACCATAATTCCCATAGTTTAGGGTTTAGGGTTCCTTTACTTTTCCTTCGGGATCCTTATGAAATACAGTTATAGTACGTATACATGTGCGGGGTTTAGGGTTCACAGGCTTTGGGGAGCTCTGTCTTAATAACTTCACCTGGCGTGCCATGTCTGAGCCTATGCACCCTATACCCAAACCCTAAACCCTAAACCCTATACCCAAACCCTAAGCCCTAAACCCAAGGAGCCCTAGACCTCTAAACCCCCAAACCCTACAGACCCTAGCATCATCCTATGCTACAGCAGCCCTTTGGCCCGAAACCTGAAGTGCTGCAAGCTTCGGGTTTCTCCATCTCCTCCAGCTAATTGGAGCCTGCAAGTCTGAAAACAGAAGGTTTGCAGAGGGTTTAGGGTTTAGGAGTGTAGGGATTAGCAGAGTATGATCATACCTGCGAAGTAGAGCGAGCTAAAGACTGATATTATGAGTTCATGGTATTGCCAGAAACAGTGCCACATCGATTGTGTCTGAGACCTATTTCCTGCGATTATGAATCGGGACGGCTGCTGGGTTTCCTGGAGTTTGGTCTGTTTTCCAGAAATGGTCAAGTCATGTCAAGTCATTTCGGATGGTTTAGGGTTTAGAATGATTTCCGCCGGAGGAGACGCAGGCATCAGTAGCTTACGAGTTGTGCTTTCATATAGCATTTTCACATAGCATTAAACTTTAGCAGTAATTACTATCCCTCAGCACTCCTTGTAACGATTCTACAATAATCTGACCCGTCTTGCTGGGCGGACCCCGCTCGTCTTTTCAAGCAACATCCACGCAGTTACTTTGCGCATGCAGTCGCCGCTACTATACGGGTCGGAAACTCGTAATAATGCCTCATGTGATCCGTATAAAATCATACTAATTCTCGAAGTCAAGCTAGTCCAAAACCCTTTGTAGTCATTCATGCCTCAAACGTTAACCCTGGTGCCTGTTTCGGAACTGAGCTTCGGATGGCTGCGTCGCGCGACCCTTACCTGCATGGCATGAACGTGATAGTAGCACGCTACATATTGCTGAACATGTGGTTGTTGTGCGAGCGCATCTCCATCTGTCTGTAGCTCCCCAAAATTGCAACGCATAGTCGATGGACCCAGTCAAATAGCCAAGGATTTCTATCGTCAGTTTCCCGACAGACTCAGATGTGTTGAAGCATCAATGTGATGCATCGCATTCGTCTGCCACAGAACTCACGACGACGATTTCAATCCCAAATGATTGCGTCTTGGACAAACGGAAACGATCAAACGAGCGTGGGCACGCGCAGACTTCTGATGTATTCGCATGCAGAAGTGTAAGTGCAGCTTGGGGGGAACTAGTCGCCCGAGAACCGCAGACCCCAGCGTCCACACAATGAACGCATGACGCCCCAGCCTTCAACATGAGCTACAAAATAACAAAGCGGCTTTGCAGGCAGCAGTGAGGCAGGCACTTGCAGACCATGAAGCCACGGGCAATGCCATGAGCTTCGTAGCCAGACCCCGAGTATGCAGCGTCTTGGTTTGGACATGTGACATTGTTTCGAGACAAAAAATGTAAAGGAAATCGCCGTACTTTGAGTAGTATTAGTATTAGTATTAGTATTAGTATTAGTATTAGTAGTAGTAGTAGTAGTAGTAGTAGTAGTGCTAGTAGTAGTAGTAGTAGTCGTNNAGTAGGAGGAGTAGTAGGAGGAGTAGTAGGAGTAGTAGGAGTAGTAGGAGTAGTAGTAGTAGTAGTAGTGGTAGTAGTAGGAGTAGTAGGAGTAGTAGGAGTAGTAGGAGTACTAGGAGTAGTAGTAGGAGTAGTAGGAGTAGTAGGAGTAGTACGAGTAGGAGGAGAAGTAGTAGTAGTAGTAGTAGTAGTACTACTACTACTACTACTACTACTAGTAGTAGTAGTAGTAGTAGTATTAATAGTAGTCGTAGTAGTAGTACTAATAGTAGTAGTGGTAGTAGTAGTAGTAGTAGTAGTAGTGGGAGTAGTAGTAGTAGTAGTGGTTGTTGTTGTTGTTGTAGTTGTAGCACTTATGCGGTGGGAGTTCATCAATCGGGGTTCCTTGTTTTCTGACAACTCCGTATATGACATGAACTCTCAACTCGCTGGCTTGTCACTTGTGTAGCTGGCTGAAGGAGCCTACCTGCCGGTATAAGAAGCAGCGAACCTACAGCAATCAGCTCGTATCGTCAGGAGATTGGCTTTCGGGTTCGTCAGCCCCGCAATCTTGAATCCTGCTCCGAACCCAAGATTTCCTGCTCGCTTTTTCTGTCCCAACTCGTATGTACACCCTCGCCCCCTGAGCCGTCAGATCAAAACTCCCAATGGTGCCCTCAGGTATCTTTTCCAAACCCCCAAGCCATCCTAAACCGCTCCTGAACCTCGCAATGCCGCCCAAGGTCAAAAGGCTAAAAACTCCGATCGACAAGTCGGAAGCCCAGGGATCCGACCCTGGATGGTTTGGGGTTGGTGGCTCCTGTTGCGGCATTTGCGGTTGCCTTGCTTTTACGGGTGGTTCTCGGAGTTCTCCGGGTTTGCAGATTGCGTTGAGGGTTTGAAGTTTGAGCTTAGGGGTGGCATCATTATAAATCTGCGTTTCTTGTGTGCGGACTTGCTGGCTGCAGGGCTGGCTTGGATCGGAGCCGCCCTGCTGTTGAAGACCCCCTCCAGCGTAGAGAAACAGGAGCATGCAACCGTGAAGATGGGAGAAGCAAAGGCGAGAAGCTACGGTCCCCCTTTACGGATCACTCCAAAGCTGCCATGTTTGCAGCATCCTCGAGCGACATGTCACTGCGGGTGTTGAAACCTCTAAAGATTCTGAAGTTTAAGCCCTCAACACTATGTTGTTGAGGTGGATCAGGGAGAGCCTAAAACCCTAAGCCCAAAGCCATCGACGGCGTCCCAGCATATACCCGATATGCTGCCGCCTGAACCGCTAAACCCCAAGCGCAGGTCCTGAGATCAAAGCCGCCCAACCCACAAGCAACAAAGCCTTCAGACCGTAAACCGAAATTGACAACATTAAAATTCAAAGTCCTATGCTTTGCAACCCCGCATGCCCTAATCCTGAAAAGCGATAAAACGTTAAACCTAAATCCCTAGAATGTTACGAGCTAGTCCGAATACCGTAAAGCCCTAACCCGAAAACCGTAAAGCCTCGGCATCCACAGAAAACAGAAAAAAAAATATAGGAAGCTATGTGCAATGCCTCCAGCCCCTGACCCCTAAAAACGAATCTACACCGTAAATCCTAAACCCTGAATGAGCTAGTGCCTTTGTTCACTGGACTGCCATGAGGAATTCACAACTAGAAGCCCTAAACAGTTAGGTTGCTTAGGGGCTAAGGATAATCCGAAACCCTGAACCCTAAACCCCTACATATACCCTAAACTCCAAACCCTAAACCCATAGGTTACTAGGCTATCTTGAAAATTTTCATCCCTAAACCCTAAGCCCTAAACCCTAATCCCTAAACCCTAAACCCTAAGCACTAAGCCCTAAACCCTAAACCCTGAACCCTAAACTTCAGGTCTCGGAGCATGCTCCGCATGACCCCCGGGACTGGCGGCGAGCTGACAGCGTGGGTCTCAAGATCTTCGCCAACAGAATGGGTTTAGGGCTTAGAGCGGCAAAAACCCATAAAGCAACCCTAAACCCTATAGGCCTTAAAAAAGCCTAAGAGGGTTTTGGGCTCAAGTTTGCTTCGGGGCTTTGGGATTTAGGACCGAAGGATTCTGCTTTAGATTTAGGGTTTAGGGTTCATAGGGTCTAGGGTAATTAGGTTAAGGGCTTACGGCAAACGCTGACGCAAGCTGTAGGATTTAGGCTTTGGGTGGGTTTAATGCACCTGCTGGGGGCTGAGCACCGACTCCCCGCCGAGGTGGATTCAGATCACTCATACTATGGGTTCTGATACACACACATAATTTATATATATATATAGATAAATAGATAAATAAATATGTATATGCATGTGTATATGGAGCTGAATGTCTTGTCTTGTCTTGTCTTGTTTTTGTCTTGTCTTGCCTGGTCGTGTGACTTAATGTATTGTGTCGTGTTTCGCTGTATTTCATCTCTTGTGTGTACTATTGAATGTGCTGTTGAAAAATTGCACGTATGATTGTATGATATTGAGAGTATTAATGAGCAAACAAACGAACGATCAATGCTTGGGTGGATGGATGGACGGACGGACGGATGGACGGATGGATGCATGGAGGTATGTATGGAGGTATGTATGGAGGTATGTATGGAGGTATGTATGTATGTATGTATGTATGTATGTATGTATGTAGGTATGTATGTAGGTATCGAGGTATGCAGGTCGGTGGGTAGGTATGTAGGTACGTAGGTATGTATGAAATCTATGTATGTCTGCATGTATACATAATCCTCTAGCCTTGCATGTCGAGTTCTGCCCACACTCAGGACGTCGGATATGTTCAGTGCCAGGCTACTATAGGGGCCTTAATAATTACCTATAGTAATTTGGGGGTTCCTTCTTATAATTATAGCTTAACGGGGCCCCAAAGCCCTATTCTAATCTTGAAGGCCCCTACATCATCCATGCTATCGTTCTGGTCACCAAACATCGATACCGGAGATGTCTCCAAGGCTGCGAACGATTCTGCTGAGAGATCGAGACTGAGCTCGGATCCCTATCAGCCCCACCTATCCTAGACCCGAAATGCCACTCGCAACAAATTCAAGCTGCTTGGAGCTTGCGCCTGCCTGGCGAGACACAAAGCAGCATTCGTGCATTCGCACAAGCTGTGAAACAAGGCATGCTTCTTGCCTCTCCGAATCATCGCCGTCCTACCAGGGCGGTGAGAGGAGAAACGCCACGATAATCCCTGAAGTCTTGTGCTAGCACCACGAAGCCATAGGCATGCCTAAAACTCGAAGTCACCGAAAAGCCCGGAACTCTTGGACACTAAAGCTTCTTCCACGGTGACAAACTTAAGACTCGCTCTCTCAACCCACTCAAAGAGCTAGGCCTGAAGTTGAAGCCTCGTGACGCCTTCCGGGATTACCAGGACCCCCCCACGGGCCCTTTAATGCAGCCCTTTTGGTCCCTCATAGTGGGTATTTCAGGTACAATAGAGGGTAGTTGGGGGGTCTAGGTAGGGGTCTGGGTTTGAGATGTAATTAATGTTTAGTGATTAGGGTTAATGGTGCAGGGATTCAGGGTTCTAAACCCTAGTTAAATCCTAAACAGACGGGGAACCTAAGAGGGTTCTAATCCCTAATTAAGCCCTCCATAGACTGGAACCTAAGAGCGGTAAAGACCCAAGATGTCGATGGTCGACCTCACGCAGAGCCTCTTAGGCGACTTCCAGGCACTCCAAAGGAGCTTTTAGCTCCAAGTTTAGGGTTTACCCAAAACCCTAAATGCCTAAACCCTAAACCCTTTTTAGGGTTTAGACATAGGTACAGGATACGAGGCCCTCATACTTGTACGGTTCATTTCGTCCTTCGAGGCAAAGATCGGGCTTCCGTTCGGGTCGTCGTTGAGGATTTCGGGTTTGGGCTTTGACCCCTTGAGCATTTGGGGCTTTTAGGGTTTAGGGCGTCAAGGTCGGGATTTAGGCGGATTCCGTGCCTCAGCCCCCTAAACCCAGCACACGAAACTCCTGACGAAAATGCTCGGTCTGTAGCACATCTGTGGGGTGATTGCGGTCCCAGAACCGTAGCCCCTACGGTTTCGAAATTCAGCCAGCCTCATACCGATACCCAAATGCCACAATCCTAATGGTCTCAGACGGTCTATACTACGCCCCAAATCACTTAATTCATCATGAATGCCCCATAGCAAGAGTTGATTCGATGCAGGTCGCGAGGTTCGTGTTTGACTGAGATCTTTTACCAAGATGCAAATAGCCAGCGCGCTGTCCTTAGCACAAGGCTCTTGCTAATTTCGTGAGGCTCCTGCCTTCGGGATGGTGGTGGCACTAGTAGTAGTAGTAGTAGTAGTAGTAACCACCCCTAACCTAATGCACTTGGAGGGACTTCGAAGTACATTCCCAATGTTCCGATGGGCTCAGCAGGAATCCCAGTACGTTTGTTTTCCGTGTGACATTCCAGCTGAGACCATCTACTTGGGGGTCTTCGGTCATGGACCCCTGCAGCAACGAACAGCAACGAATAATTACTTAAGGGGGTAGTAGTCGTCGTCGTCGTCGTCGGCGTGGTCTTCGTCGTCGCGGTGATACTAACAGTGGTAGCAATGAAAGTAGTAGCAGTAGTAACAAGAGTAGCAGTACCAGCAGTGGTACTTGTACTAGTGCTCGTTTTTGCGTGCCTAGCCTCAACTAGAGTTAACTATACAGCCTGAGCGGCTAAGCTCTACACCCTCAACCCTAAGCCCTAAGCCCTAAACCCTAACCCCTAAACCCCTAAACCCTAAACTAGAGTGAGGGGTTCGACAGGTCGTGCTTTTCATGGAAGGCACCCTGAAGGCTTGGGCACAACAGTGCTGTAGGCTTCGTTTTTCTGCGGAACTGAGGCCTGAGGGTTTAGGGTTAAGGGTTTAGGGTTAAGGAGTTAGGGTTTGGGGTTAAGGGTTGAGAATTTAGGGCTCTTGGGTGTGAAGGACTCCTTGGTTCACAACCTCGCGCGTCTAAACCCAAGCCATCCGAGCCTTTGGAAGGGGCTTCTAGCCTAAATGATGAAAATCCCCCCTGCTTGTAGTTTGGTCACCAAGATTGTATGGTACCCTTTAAGGGGTTATTAACCTTGCAAGGATTCTTGGAATTCCAAGTTCTGAGGATGACCAAACTTCTCGTGCGGAAGGGTGTGGTTCTTGGGGGGAAAATTTGTCATGTTTGTGGGATTTGTGGGTGAGAACATGATGTTTGTCCAAGATTTGCATCACGCAGCAGCACGAGCCACGGAACCGCCCCACGAGCGCGCCTACGGAGGAGCACAGCGCCCTAATCCCTTCAAACTACACTGATCAATGTGGGAATCGCATGGTGTTGCTGTTAGGAGAAACTCTGTGCCCTAATCTTGCAACTGCTGGCACGGTTCCTTGCCCACGCAGCCAGGAGCCGCAAGCAAATCTCTCTGCCAGTGTCGTCAGGGCCGGGCGCTTGTCGAAGCCGGCTTCATCTCTAAGCAATCCTGAACACAGCACCTAACCCCGTAACGCCTAAAACCTATGCAAAACCCGTAAACCCTGAGCCCCTAAACCCCCCAAACCCGCAACCAGTACCAAATGCCTGAACCCATGAATCAACCCTCAACCCGAAAACACTACACCCCCAAAACCAGAACACACCACAAACCCGAAACCGTCCCGGCTTGCATTCTGAAGTTCGACAGTTCAGGGATTCTGCAGTCTCAAAATTCTCGTGTCATGAAGCTGTTTGAAACCCCCAAAAGGGGTTCAGGTTTTAGGATTATTACGGTCCCTGAGGATACATGGGTTTAGGGTTAGGCTGTACATGTACTTGGCTGTACCCTAAACCCCTAAACCTGCAATGAGGAGTGTTATGTAGGCTCAATATCGGGCTTGAGCTGGTGTAAGGTAGGGTGTTCATACTGTTGATGCTCGAAATCCTGCATTGCCGCAAGAGCTGTGGGGGGTTTTAGGGTTTAAGGGTTTAGGGTGTAGGGTTTAGGGTTAAGGACCCTAAATGGGAATTTATGGTGTATTCCTTGTTATGGGATCATGCAGGATTTGCATCATCAACCGTAGGCTTGTGTCGTACGGCCTGTGGTCCGTGTACCCATAAGGGTAGTTCTCTAAATTAGGGTCTCTTTGAGGATTGAGACCTAAAAAGGGAGCCTATTTTAGAGTAACCCGTAAAGTATGGACATTGTGCGGCCCTGAAGTTACTATGTTAGGTTTAGGGTTTAGGGTTTAGTTTCTACGTCGGAATCCATCAAGGTCCATGTATGCACCAGATAGCTGCATGGGCATGGAGATAGAACCAGGGAACCTGGGCCCTGAGCCTAAACCCCTGCTCTGAAACACAAGACACTGGGTTGTTGTTAAAAGATTTAATTTGAGTTACTATGATAAGAAAACCATATTACTTGTTATAGATCCCAATTATAGCAACTTAAATTCAATCCCTTAACAAGAACTTAGAGCATCAACAAGGAAGGTCGAAGATCGCAACCATGAATCAAGACACCCTAAACCGTAAGCCCCTAAACTAATCCCTAAACCGAAATCTGGGGGAGTGTACCTTCGGGTCTAGGGTTGCAGGTTTGGTCTTCAAGGTCCAAAACTCGAGGTCAATCCTAAACCCTACTGATTGCCTTACAACAGCAGAGCACTTAGAATCGGAGTCTCCAAAGGGGTCTGTCCCTTTTTCTAGGGTTTTGATTTGAGGATCTGTCTCTCTATATCTCTGTCTGTTTGTCCGTCCGTTTGTCGTCACGTCTGTGCGTGTGCCTGTGCGCATATTCATTCGTGCGCGTGTGAAGCACATAACCAGCTAGCTTACACGACCATGTGAAACCAAATCTGGGCTCTTCGATGTTAAGTCTGTTGAAGTGACCACCAGAAACGGGGTCGGAAATACCTTAGATGCTTTTACGGTAACTCAAATTAACTATTCTAATCCCGCACCCCAGATAACAACCCTTCCAACACTCAGAAAGCCCCCAAGCCATGGCTTCTACCCGAAACCCTAGGCCCTCATAAGCTCGTCAGCAGCGAGCCCTATGTCATAAGTCCTACACAGCGGCCTGAACACTTAAGAACGATACACATCGGGGGTTCCTGAATAAATCCCCAAACCCTAGAACCCTAGAGCCCTAAACCCTAAACCCCAAACCCCAAGCCCTACCTGGGGATCCAAAAGCCTACCGTTTTAAGGGTTCTACCCTCTAATTAGGGGGTCATAACCTACTATTTTGTAGGGTTTGGGGTCACAGGTAAACCCTAAACCCCAAAAGCT
This sequence comes from Symbiodinium necroappetens, assembly GCA_905231915.1. NCBI lineage: Eukaryota > Dinophyceae > Suessiales > Symbiodiniaceae > Symbiodinium > Symbiodinium necroappetens. Next base: position 10,760 of record CAJNJA010006660.1, read on the forward strand.
GCATGGAAGGCGCTTCTCCAGAGCGGCCTGGCTTTTAAGGCGCTCCGGGGCTTCTCCTCAGGGTCCACTTTAGCGTTGAGGGCTTACCTGGACCCCAAAGGACCTACCTTTTTAGGGTTCCTTACTATGGTTTCTTTATATAAGTCCTTAAAAAGGTAGGTTAACTGGGGTTAAGGGAGGGCTTATGGGTTTAGGGCTTAGGGTTGGGCCATTGTTTTACCTACTTTGGGGTCTAAGGTAAGCCCTACCCACTGCAGAAGCTAGGCCCTGAACTGCAAACTCCTGAATCAGCAACACTCAAACCTCCGACGCTGCACGGCATTTCCCGAAGTCCTATCAAACATGCACCGAAATACCTGCAGGGGGGGCGGGAAGGGGACGGGGTGCGGGTGGTACTTACCTATGGTTACCTTATTTCGGCGTCCTTGTACTGAGTGTACAGTCTGCTAAAGCCGAATACACCCCTGGCCGGATTCTGCTGAAACCCCAAAGCCTTTCAAACGACACTCTGGCATATAGAACGTAGATATAGATGTGGATATATAGATACAAGATATAGATGTAGACATATTTATATACAGAACCCATCTTCCGAACCTCCCTTATCCCAAGTGCATTTACACCCCCGGGTGCCGGGGCGCCTTACTCTAGGACTTTTGGGGCCTGCTTGGGTACCCAAATGCGGATTAGGGTGTAGGGATCTGGCCTTAAAGTTAGCACTGCTAAACCCGAAACCCGAAACCCAAAACCCTTAACCCGGACCCGAAACCTTAAACGCAAAACCCTGAACCCTAAGCCCTCTAAACTCTAAACCCTTTCCCCGAAAAACACTAAACCCGAAATTTGGGTTCCATCAGATTTCGCTTTTTCTTGCCGAAGCTTTGAGGCCTGAGTTATTCAGGATGGGTTATCAAGTTTCGTTTGCGCCCAGAAAGTGCTTACAGCTCAGGGTTTAGGAGCATTTCGGGTTGCTTCCTGAGGTTTTTGGTGTTTCACGTTGGATGAGCTTGGCTTCCAATGCATCAATTCGGGCCGAGACTGTGACGTACGATCAACTTGCTAGGACCAGGCTCGGCTACCTGGTACACTGGATATTCCTTCTGATTCTGCTTTGCCGCGGTTGCCTAAACCCTAAACCCCAAAACCCTAAACCCTAAACGCAAGCTATCGCAAGCTCAACTATTGTGCATGTCGAGCAATCGAGCTTCTCTGGATGGCTTCTAGAACATAGAAGCTGTTGTGAAGCAGATGTTCGAGGGTTTAGGGTTTAGGGTTTAGGGTCCAATATTCAAGCATATTATGTAACTCTTACCCCACCTTTCCACTAGGGTCACTAGGGCTGATGCTGCTAGATTCTCTAAAAATTCGTGCGTGGGGCTCTGGCTATGGGGTAGCAGGGCGCTTTCGGGGGTATTTTCGGGACTGAGGGCACAGCTCTGCGGGAGTCCGAGTTCGCTGCCGGCAGCAGTAGGAGACGGCAGGAGGTCAGAACCGGCTAGCAGCAGCCTTAAGGCCCTAAAAGGGTTTAAGGTTCATATACCGTATAGGGATTCATAGTATCGGGCTATAGGGCCTCCACTTTTACGGGTCATTTCGTCCTTAATAGGAGTCTCTGCATCCGATCGTCACGCGAGCAGCTAGATGAAGCTGCGCTCTCGTAATCCACTTTGGTGTTGAGCCCAGGCAAGGTAGCCCACTCCTATACTTGCTGCAGGCGACTGCTTCGTGCAGGTGCAAGAAGAAGCCCTGGCTACAGGAGTTTGCCGCGAATCTCGGCCTTGGCTCGGCTGCAACTCTGCGTGCACGTCTGCGTAATGGCAGTGATTCAGAATGGCCACCCTGAGATGGCGGAAAGACAGAGCCAAAGGCCCCTAAACCCCTAAACCCTAAACCCTAAACAAGGCAAGAGCTTCTTCAGAGGCAAAGACCGCAGCTGCAAAAGGAAGCGGACTTTTAGGTCCCAGCTCAGATCCCGCAGCTGATCTTCACCCTGCGCCAGAGCCGAACGCATGGTTTAGGGGTTTAGGGGCTACATGGGTTTAGGGTTTTGGGTTTTGGGGCTATATGGGTTTAGGGTTTAGGGCTTAGGGGCTACATGGGTTTAGGGTTTTGGGTTTCGGGTTTCAGCCAGGATGGAACGATGCGAGTCCCCACAGAAACCCGGCATCCGAGGAGCCGATCAAAACTTTTGATCCTAAACGCCCCGAAAGCCTAAATCCCAAAACCCCCAGAAGCCAAAACGGGCTTTCGATTCGATGCATGCCTTAACCCGAAACCTCAACCCCAACCCTGTAAGCCCCGAAAATCCAGAAACTGATAGGCTGTGGATTGCCTTGATGAGAAGTACAACCCGGGCGTCCAGAAGGCTGTGGAAGAAGCTTGGCTTGGAGCCTGCGGGTTGGTCCTCTAAAGGGTTTAGGGCCAAAGTTTAGGGATTTTAGGGTTTGGGCTTTAGGATTCAGGGTCTACAATGCGTCTACAAGCGTTACATGAGGTTTCTAGGGTTCTATCAGGCTCGAGGGCTCATAGGGATTATAGGTGGAAGCTTTGGGAGTCTAGGGTGTATAAAGCTTTATAGGATTTGGGGTTTAGGCTTTGGGTTTGTTTTTTGCAGAGATTGTGTAAGGATCCTACGAGGATCTTATATGTTGTTGTTGTGTTCCTTCGTTTTTGAGTTGTCCAGCCAGAGAGCCCGACTTACCCATTCAAATTAAGGACCTGTCCTTGCGAAATGCCGGGCTTCATAAGGTTCATCGGATTCCGTAGTTTGTTTCGGCATGTGCATGGGTTCCTTCAACAAGGAGTCCTCTTAAATTGCCAAGAGATCCCCAATAGAAGGGGAACCCTAGTACAAGGTGAGCAGTGTAATGTTTCGGAGGGATTGGGGTTTCCAAACCGCCCAGCCCCCGGCTTACACACCCTAGGTGCACAAGCCTTGTAGATTCTTTAGAGTGTGGGGACAGTGGTCAGGAGGTTGGGAATTCAAGATTGATATAGCTTCGGGAACTAGGGGTGCAGCTTGAGCGATTTGGGGTTCGGATTCAAACCGGACTGGGGCTGGGCGGTGGGGGCCTGGGCTGGGGCTGGGGCGCGGAGGGTCTTCAAACGAAAATTGCTTTATCGAAAAATGTCCCGAAACGATTCCCGACCGTTTGATTTTACCAATGAAAAACCCGCACTACTTCGCGGCCCGTCCCGCCCACCGTGCTCCGTTTGTTTGAACGAACCTTTCCCTGACCTGCGTTGCGCAGGTTGCGCTGAGGTGAGCTGAACTGATTGGATTGGCCAACACCAACAAGTAATTTCCATGGATTGCTTTCTTGAGGGTTTCGGGGTTAAGGTTTAGGGGAATCTGTTAGATTATGGCCCATCCTGCAAATCAAAGCTTTTGTAGTTGAAGGGTCAGAAGATGTAGCAAGTGAAACTAAGTCGCTGACTCCTAATCCGTGAATATCCGTGATATCCTAATGACTAGCTCTTGTGATCTTTAAGGCAGAACTAAGGCAGAACCCCCTAAACCCTAAGCCGTGCACCATAGCGTGGATTCCAGGCCCAACAAAACCTGAACTTTAAGCCCTCAGCCCCTGAAAAGGTACCAGTAAGGAGCCATGAACACAAAGCCGCAAACAATTAACGGAAAGCCCAAAACCCATGAAGGAAAATTGAAGCCTTAAGCCGCTTCTAAGCCCAGGAACCCTAAAAGCTGTCAAGCCTTGAAGGACCCCAATAAGACATTAAACACTGTAAGGAACCCTAAACCCTGAACCCCAAACCCTGACCCCAAACCCCCCATAACCCCTAAGCCCCAAACCCCTAAACTAAACCCCAAAACACATTAAACCCCAAACCATAAACCCGCCCGCCACCCCACTCTCGTCTTTTTTTGGGGGGGTAGGCGGGCGCCGGGCGCTGGTTCAGCGAGACCCTGCGAGGGAGCCCCAGGCGGGCGGCCGAGCCGGCCGCCTCCGCGCGGTGCAGGCCAAACCTGCCAAATTCCGTGCGCGGCTCGGGGCCGGTGCCTTGTAAGTGGGCGGCTGGCCAAAAAACGGCAAGCTGCAAACTGCCACAACCTCTGGCGGTGTTTGCTGGACGCTGGGCCCGGCTGGCCGCTTTTGTTGGGGCCGGATTGCGAAATCCTAGCTGGCCCGGCCAGGCTTCGCCACAATGCAGCTTTCACGGAAAACTTCAGTAGCAACATTGCCAAGAACCGACGCCGAAAACGCACTCCTTCAGTCGTGCATGTATTCTCGCCTTTCCTGTGCGAAGAAACATACACAGCCGTACGCCCTGAGAGTTGTAAGTGGGTGGCCTTGGGGTGGGTAGGCCAGCAGGCCGACGCGCACGCCCACAAAAGCGTGCTTTCGTTTGGCACACCCTGAACCCCAAACCCCTAAAACCCTAAACCCTAACAAACCCTAAACCTAAACCTTAAACCCTAAACCCTAGACCCTAAAGAACCCTAACTAAGGAAGCCTAAAGCCCCACACCGAGGCTTTGAGCGGCGAGGCTCAGCTACCGCAGCTCTTTGCCGGAGGGCGGCGCCTGGGCAACGGCAACGACGTCCTGGCCGGGTGTATTTAGGGGTTGTAGGCTTTAGGGTTTGGGTGCTTTAGGGTCTAGGGCTTACGGTTTAGGATACTTTGGGGTTGTAGGATTTAGGGTTTGGGCGTGTTGGGGTTTAGGGGTTTAGAGTTTAGGGTATGTGGGTTGTAGGGTTTAGGGTTTGGGTACTTGGGTTGGGCTTAGGGTTTAATTAGGGTATTTGGGTTGTAGAGTTTAGGGTTTGGGGTTATAGGGTTTCGGGGTTTCGGGTGGGTGTCTTGGTGTTTATGGGCTTACCTGAAGCCAAGAAACCTAACAACAGTGTTCCGGCTTCTCATCATGCTTATACACGTATATATGTCCTTCAAAGTTCTGCATTCAGGGGTCAGGTAAGTTGTATGGTGTTGCGTGTCAGGCTGCGGTAGTTCAGTGTTCAGGGTTCAGAAATCGCTGTAAACAGCTTCACTATCCTTAACCCTAAAGCCTGCACCACATTGATGCCGAGTTCTGAACCTATGCTGCTAGCATAGAAAACCTGACCTTGAAGATACCGTGACCGTGACGACCAGGACGACCACTACAAACAAGGCGACCATGACAACCACGATGACCACGAGCATCACGACGACCAAAAATTGACCTAATTCAAAACGAAGACCACAATCGAACTAGGGACCATGCAACTTGCAGTGTCCATGGAACAGGGGCTGAGCAAGAATGGCGATTTGGCGACAAAGCTGCGCGAATTGGGCGCCGTGGATGCGGAAGCAACGGGATAAGATCGACCTCCAATAAAATATAGGCTTACGATATCGGGATTTCTGGATCATATTGTAAATCTAAACTATTTTTTATCTTATTGTATTTTTGATTTCATATAATTGATGAGTTGAATTATGTAAAAGTCTCGCACTTTTATATTTCATTTTGATAGGTCTTTGATTAGTATTTCAAGTGTTTTTCTGTAGTAAAATGAGAAGAAGAGAAAAACGATGATATGATATAAGAGCAATGCTTGATTTGAGATTTGAAATCGTAGTCTTCTTAATGTCCCAAAAGCCCGGCTCATGATGGTGATAGATAAAATTGATAATAATGTGATATATTAAAAATAGAAATATTCTGGTTGGCATACGTTATTTTGAAAGAAGATTTATTTTTACTTGTAATAGGAGTTTTAGGAATTTATTATATCGGGAAATTAAATATTTTTATAAGATGAATATTCTGAAGTAGATTATTGCTGTTGTTATTATTATTTCTATTTTTGACACTAATATTGATCTTATTATAAGAACAACTATAATTATTATTATTGTTATTAGTATTAGCACTGGTATTTCTATTAATATTGTGAAAAGATAATTTATTTATGGGTAAAAAAAATTTTTAGAAATTATTTCTTAATATATTTGGAAATTATTTTTGAAAA
>CAJNJA010006661.1:0-16483 GCA_905231915.1 Symbiodinium necroappetens
GCCTAATGCCAGCGTGTGTGGCCCTACCTACCTGCCACCTACCGACGCACCTTACCCACTGACCGACCAACCTCCTACCAACCTACCAACCTACCAACCCACCTGCCTACCTGCCCACCTACCTACCCAACACCTGCCTTCCTGCCGACCAACTACCTACCGACCGACCGACCGACCGACCGACCGACCGACCGACCTACCCACCCAACCTACCCACCCCACCTACCTACCGCCTGGCTGGCTGCCTTCCTACCCACCTGCCTGCGTGCCTTACCTGTGTATCTATCCATGCACGATAGCATCGATGCAGCACAAGGGGATAGTTTTAGTCTTCTCCTTATGTCTCTTCATCAATCCTAGACCGTAATCCTTAACCCCCTGAGCCCCAAGTAAGCCCCTAAAACTGAACCCTACACCCTCAATCCCCAAACTCCCCGAGCCTTAAAATCTAAACCCTAAGTCCCTCAACTCCACACCTTAAACCCTAAACCCCCCGAGCTCTAAATCCGTCCCAGGCGCATTCACGAAGCCTCGGCTGAGCGCATTGCAGCGCTTGCTTGGGCGCGGCTCTGCTGAAGTCATAGGTCTAATTTGGGACCTTGGTCCGCAGGATTCAGGGTCGGGGGTTGACCCCAAAGAAGCAATCCCGAGGCCTGGTATTAGGGCCTAAACAATTCGAATTAGGATTTGGGGCATCTGGAACTCAAGTCAGAGTCAGGAGCCTTGAGGAAGAATACTACACCCTAAACCATAAAACCCGGATGTCAAAGCCGTCATAGTCAGGCCCTGTGTAATATGACACGGGCACCCAAAAACATCACTGGAAAAAGCATCGCTCCGACCCCTTAAAACCAAGAGAGACGGTCTTCCATCAGGGTTCATGAAATTAGGGCTTAGGGTTTAGGGTTTGGGGCTTAGGGCTTAGGGTTTAGGGTTTAGGGTTTAGGGTTTAGGAAAGGTTCCTTGAAGGGGTCGCGGAGGCTTCCCGTAAGGGAATCTCCGAGGCTTCCTTTAAGGGATCGCGAGGTTCAAGGGTTTTTGTTAGACTTCGGTTTAGGGTTTGAAGTTTTAAGGGTTGAGGGTTGAGGGTTTTAAGGGTTTAGGGTTCAAGGCTTGGTTTAGAGATGTTTAGGGTTTAGGGATGTTTAGGGTTTATCCAGGGGAACAGTCGAAGATCTGCTCGAGGCTGAAGAGCCCATAGGGTTTAGGGTCCTGAGCCTCTTTGAACGGTGCAAGGCCGCGAGATCTAGTGAATGCTTATCAAATCCTACAAGGCTTTCATAGATGCGTCTCGAGCCGGAACACGCCAGCTGCAAGCCAAAGATAGGCTTGCCCATGCGGCTTTGCGCTCGGAAAGGCTTGCTGCCGAGGAGCGCCAAGGGGTTGCGGCTTTAGGGCTTGGGGTTACGGGGTTTACGGTTCACGAGTTTGGGTTTCAATGTTTCCGGGTTCCGGACGCTTTCAAAAACTATCTCATGTTTAGGGCATGGCGTTGAGCTGCTTGGCGGAGCCGTACTATATTTGGGATCCAGAAAGAGACCTTAATTTAGAGAACTAACCATGTGTTTACCATGTCCCTCCTGTTGTGTTTTTGGCGATGGATGAGGCAGCAAATGCCCAGATTCATTCACGTCCCACTATGTCATGTAAGCGTAGGAGTCTGAACAGCCGCTAGCCCATTATACTCCCGGATATCAGGGCAGTAGAGGATGTATCCCAACACGCCTAACCCCTAAACCCTACACCCCGCCGCGACCTCACACGATCAACGCCGGCTTCTGACGCCCCCTGGTAAGGGACATGCAGGTGCGTCTGCTTTGAACCATACTCTTCAAGGCTGTTTCCTAGAGCTTTTGCGTGGGCTCTACAAGGGTTTTGCACCCTAAACCCCGAAACCTCAACCCCAAACTCTCAACCCTGAGCCTTAAACCCTTTATGAATCATGAGGCCCTAGCCCCTGAAACCTGAACCCTGCACCCCAAACACCCCAAACCCCAAACCCCAAAGTGCCAAACCGGCGATGTTCATTCTAGCAGGCTGCATCCCGCTTTTCGGAGCTGTGCGGGTCCTTGGGGCAGACGGCCTGGGCATTGCGAGAGCTGGGCGCCTCGGTCGGTGTGGGTTTCGTGGATTTTTGTGGCTTGCGGCTTTTTGTATAGGGGCCTTAATAATTAGAACACGGTTTGGCGGGTATATTCTACTATACTTATAATAAGGAACCCAAAAAATCTTATTCTAACTCTTAAGATCCCTACAATATGAGGGTCTGAGCCGAGCCTGAAGGGTTTATGAGTTTGTTAAGGAGCTACAGGTAGGCGAGAGGGGCCTGGGCTTAGGGGGGGGGGGGTTCTTGGTTGGTAGGCTTCAGATTTTTGGGTTTCAGGTTTAGGGTTTAGGGCCCCTCTATAATTACCAGGTTTTCGGCCCTATACCGGAGCCCTATGGTAGAACCTTTGACCCCAAAGAGGGGCAAATACTACACCGTCGACAGCGAAAGGCTGAGAGGTGGGATGAAGGTAGCTGTTGTTCAGTCTATGGGAGGGTCAGAAATACGGGACTCTAATGCAGAACCTAGACTGCAGAATCCTTCCTGCATAGGGGCCGCCAGTTGTAAGAACCATGATCCAGACTTATTATTCTGGCCCCGAAGCCCTCCAACGCAACAATCTCAGCCGAACCCTAAACCCAGTGCCCTGTAACCCTGAACCCTAAGCCCGGAACCCTAAACCCTAAACCCTAAACCCGAAATCCTAAACCCCTAAACCCTAAACCCTAAACCCCTAAACCTTAAACCCTGGCCCTTCGTCCCCGAGCCTCAGATTTCGATCGAGCCGAGGCTCCAGCACGTTGTTGGATCCTGCGGCCGGCCACCGCAAGCACTGTGAGGCCAATTTGGGGTTTAGGGTTTTGGGCGGTTTACTGTAGGGGTTTGGGGTTTAGGGGTTTAGGGTCTAGGGTTTAGGGTTTAGGGCGGTTTAGGGCGGTTTAGGGCCTAAGGCCAAAATCGACGGCTTGGCCCTAAACCGTAAACCCCCCCCCAAAGCATCGCTGTTTTGGGTGGTTGAGGGTTTAAGGTTTGAAGGTAGGGCTTAACCGTAGACCCTAACCACCCCCTCCCCTCCCCTACCCTCCCTCCAAAAGAAGATATTGGGGTTGTGGGTGGTTTAGGGTTAAGGTTCAAATTTAGGGCCCACAGCCCTGGGGTTGTGGGTGGTCAAAAACCCGGGACCCAAGCACCAAAACAATTTCTACAAACCCTAAACCCTATAAGCCGTAAGCCCCAAACCCTGAGCCCTAAGCCCTAAACCATAAACCCCAAACCCTAAAACCCTAAACCCTAAACTCCCTAAACTTTATACCCTAAATTCCTAAACCCTAAACCCTAAATTCCCTAATCCCTGAACCCTGAACGAAACCCTAACCCCGAAACCCTGACGTCCCTTACACCCTAAACTCTAAAACCTTAAATTCTCTAAACCCTAAATTCCCTAAACCCTACATTCCCCAAACCCTATAACCACATAAACCCTAGAAGCCCCATAAGCCCCTATAAGTCCCATAAACCCCTATAAGCCCCATAAAGCCCTATAAACCCTTATAATAAGGGTTTTGGTTTCTTCGGCCCAGGACGCTTTTCGTGGCGGCTGCCCTTCGGCCTTACGAGCCTTTGTGGAACTGGGAGCAGGTCGGGGGGTTCCTTTAAAAGGGGTTCCGGGGTTCCTTTAAAGGGGTTCCGGGGTTCCTTTAAAAGGGGTTCCGGGGTTCCTTTAAAGGGGTCCGTTTAGGGGGGTTCCTTTTAGGCAGGTTCCTTTAAAGGGGTTCCTTTAGGGGGGTTCCTTTAAAGGGGTTCCTTGAGGGGGGTTCCTTTTAAGGGGTTCCCTTTAGGGGGGTTCCTTTTGAAGGGTTCCTTTCAAGGGCTTTTGGCTTTTGAGGTTCCTTTAATAAAGGGTTCCTGACAAGGGTTTAGGGCTTTAGGGGGTTCCTTTAAAGGTTTCCTTTCAAGGGTTTAGGGCTTTCGGGGGGTTCCCTTTAAAGGGTTCCCTTCAGGGGTTCAGTTGAGGTTTATAGGGTTTAGGGTTTAGGGTTCAGCTAAGGCTTCTAGGGTTCAGGGTTCAGGGTTTCAGTTAAGGTTGAGGGTTTAGGGTTTCGGGTTTCAGTTAAGGTTAAGAGTTTAGGGTTTAGGGTTCAGTTAGGGTTTAGGGTTTAGGGTGTATGGTTTAGGGTTCAGTTAAGGTTTATACGGTTGAGGCTTCAGGGGTTAGGGTTCCTGTTAAAGGGTCATGGGGATTCCTTCCAGGGTGACTAGAGTGTTTTTCAAAGGGCTCTTCCAAGGGTTCCTGTAAGGGTTCTTCAAGTCCATATTATAGGTGTCGGAATAATTGGCAAGCCCCTATAGCCGCTAATGTAGGTATAGTATAATGAAAGACCAAGCCTTGTTTGAATTACCCCGGGTGCCAAATTTGCAGCGACCTGAGGCTGTGGAGCAGGAGGGGTGTCAAGGGCGCCTGCGAGTCAAGCGTTAGACTGCATGGTGAAACCCTGAACATTTTGCAAATCCAACACTTCGAACGGCTGCAGGGTGCGAGGGATTACCGATTCAGCCTTGAGTATTCTTTTACGACGGGGTGTCGCGTTAGCTTCACAATTCACCCTGCCATAGTTGGTAGCACTTCTAGCACGACTTGTGCACATGAACTCAATCTAGCTTTAGGAAATCGAGAGTTCGAACCGAGCGAAATCCCAGGGTGAATCAGGGGGCTTAGTAAGTAAGGGTATAAGTACTTTATTTTGGGGTTATACTATAACTCTGAATATAGTGATCTTATGTATAACCTTAGTTACTATATCCCATGATCCTTTCAAACCATAGCCCTGAACTTTTACTACAAATTTAATCACATGCTAAGCTCCAAAACCTTCATCTTAAGCCCAGACCTCGAAACCCTAAACTTGACAACCCCCCAAAACCCTAAACCCTAAACCATAAACTCCCTAAGCCCTAAGCCCTAAACCCTAAACCACCGACCCTACCTCAATCTTCCTGGAAGCAGAGGCATCTGCGGGAGAGCAGGCTTCTTAGATTTCAGGGTTCCCTGCAATCTGCTAATAGGGTTTAGGGTTTAGTGTGTAGGGTTTAGGGTTTAGGGCCTATGTCTGTGGGCTACTGTGGCTTGGTAGTCTAAGGACGCAAAAGGGACCATGATACAGACCAGCCATCTCACACTCTTGTTCCATGTAGGGTTTTTTAGGGTTTAGGGTTTAGGGTTATGCACGGTGTCCCCAGATTGTACTGATGAGCTACTGCAATCTCTCCGGAAGTTCGCAGACCAATGTATCAGGGGAATCCCTGAGCCCATGGTAAAGCACGTGGTGGTTATCCCGAACGTCTGCAAGGGTTGGAAGGGCGCTGTAAAAGGGTTTTGCATGATTGTCAACCATTTTAAAACATGCGGGTTTCTCGAATTGAACGGAACCCTTATCGAAAAGACACCAAAAGGGAACCTAATCTAGAGAGCCAAGAAGAATAAAAAATAAGAAGGAGTAATCTTTTCGTAGTATTCGTAATAACAATTAAGTATTGGGACCCTAATTTAGCAGAGCCAAGAAGAATGATAAGAAGGAGTAATATATTCGTAGTATTTTAATAGTAATGCTAGCAATTCATAATCGGGACCCTAATTTAGAGAACGATCCATGGTTCCCTCAGACTGGCCGATGGTTGCGGCTCTTTGCGCGCAGGGTGGCGACCGTCTCAGCGGCGAGGCCTTGCAGGATCTCTTGGGCACCCGGGGTCAAGGTCTGGAGTCTGGGGGCATTAGGGAGGGTTGGGGTTTTAGGGGTCTAGGCCGTGTAGGTAAATAGATATAGGCAGGTAGATAGATGGAGGGGGTGGGGAGGGAGGTGCAGGGAGGGAGAAGACAGACGTAACAACGGCATTTTCAGCTTTGTTTCAAGCTCTTGTTTAGGATGGTTTCAGTCTAGGACATGTTCAGGTGGGTAGTTACTATTAGAGGAGCCTTATAGACGGTCTATATACCTTATAGAAGCCTTATAGAAGCGCTATATGCCCTAAACTCCCCCACCTGTAGTTTCCGTTAACTCAGCAGACACCTGGCGGACCCAAATACTGTCGTGGTTCGCAGATTTCTTTTGTTACAAGTCCTGAAGGCTTACAGCTTTCGGTTCAAGGTCAGGGGCCGCAAAACCTCGAGTTCCCACAGTTTAGGGTTTCGAGTTTGTCTGCTACACACCCTCAACCCTTGCTTAGGTCAAATATTCGACGTGCATTGTAGTTTGCAGGTGGAAGTGTTTGTATAGATGCAGTATCATACCCCAAGGCCCGAGTACAATCATACTTACGCCCTCTGTTAGGCATCGAAACCATGGGCACGGAATCTCGAAGTTGCCTTTTGGACCTGTAGTTCCGAAAATGGCAGCTACTGGCCCCGTAATTGCCTCGATCCTAAAACCCAAACCCTTAACCCCAAAACCTTAACCCTAAACCCCCCAAAAAAACCCCGAATTTTGTGGTGTATGCTCTGGAAAGAGTATAAATCCTGAGTCTTGCTTCGGGCCCAAAGAGAGGTCGCTTGGGCCTTGGCGACATCCGGTCTTATGGGTGGAGCCTCCGGGATGGAAAAACTACAGGTTTAGGGCTCAGCTTTAGGGTTTTAGGGTTCAGGGTTTAGGGTTAAGGTTTAGGCGGTTTAGGGTTCAGGTTTAGAGTTTTAGGGTTCAGGGTTTATGGTTTTAGGGTTTAGGGGGGTTAGGGTTCAGGTTTAGGGTTTTAGGGTTTAGGGTTTGGGGTTCAGGTTTAGGGTTCAGCAACTCTGGTCCGTGAAGTATTACAGCAAAGTTGTACTTACGGTTGTTATAAAACCCACCCATCCCAAGAATCCCATATCATTAGGAAACCATTTTACTTCCATCAAAGCCCAAAGCGTTGCTCCTATTCCCTACCTTTCAGACAACCCCAAAGCCTAAATCCTAAACCCTAAGGCCTAAGACACCGATCTCTTACCTAAACCCTAAAGCCCAAAACCCTAGCACGGAACCCTAAACCCTAGCACTGAACCCTAAAGCTTAAATCTTAAGTCTTAAGTCCTAAGGCCTAGGAGACCTATCTGTTATATACCTAAAGGCCAGCCTAGGCTCAGCCTTAAACCTTAAAGGCCAAGCCAGACAGAGCCTTTTTCCTAAAGACCAGCCCTAACTAAGGCCTAAATCCTAAAGGCCGGCCCAGGCTAAGCTCTGAACCCTAAAGGCCAGCCGAGACCAAGCCCTAAAATGGTATTTGCCTTAAACCTTGCCTTTAAACGATAGCAGCTATTAAGGTCGGGTCCCGATAAAATTTGCCTTAAACGGAAAAACGGTATTAAGGTCGGGCGACGCAGAACCCGGAATTTGCCTTAAAACTTGCCTTAAACGGAAAAAGGAAAATAGGTCCGACATTTGCCTTAAAACTTCCCGAACCGGAAAAAAGGTATTAAGGGTGAAGTATACCCAGGTAAAAGAGGTCTAGGATTTCAGAGTTTAGGGCTTCGGGGTTTAGGGTTTCGGATTCGGGTGTAGGGCTCAGTCACCAGCTCACAAAGCCATGAAGCAGCCCTCCACTTACAAAGGGCAGTGCTGGCCTCGCCTCCAGAGCGCTTCGGGCTTATGGGGCCAACCCTAAACCCTAAACCCTAACCCCTAAACCCTAAACCCCTTAAGTCCTAAACCCTAAACCCCTAAACCCCTAAACCCTAAACCCCTTAAGTCCTAAACCCCTTAAGTCCAAAACCCCTAAACCCTAAACCCTGAGCAACAGAGGAGGTGAGGACCAGGCCAAGGAGGGTCAAGTTGAGGTTCGCGCAGGATGTGCTCCCCACCAGATTGTCGAGTTCAGTCGGCATGCAAGCCTCCGAAAAGTGGTTTCCCTAGGTTTTAAGAAACCCGAAGTCCTAAGCTGTAGGCATGAAGCCATATCAACAGCTCGCCAAAAATCAATCCTCAAACCTTCCAAGGGCCATGGGAGCAACCAAACCACACAAACATATGCTAGGGGCATCAGCACGTGCCTCGGGAGGGAGTTCTCTCAATGCGTAAGTGTTGTTCTTTGAATGTGGGTCTTGTGGAAAGCGCGGCATCCTTAAAAGAAAAAGCCGAGGATGACCTAGCCGGCCACCCGCTCGTCGAGTCGTTGGTGCTTGAGGTGGCGGAGCGCCGTGGACTTTAGATGCAAACCTTATACATATGGCCGAAGCACACTACCCACTACAGATCTTGGTGGTTAAAGATGTCATGGTGCGCTAGAACACTACAATGCATGTGGCTATGTATGTGTAAGTGTGTTATGTAAGATGCAACAAAATGCATGATGTATGCCGGATTATGTATTCTGTCGCCTGTCATGTCGCATGCCTGATGGTGCACGTCTTATGTCTTGTGCTTTATGCGTGTTGTACTAATTATGTACTATGTGCTGTGTATTATGTGTGATGTAGTACGTACTGTGTGTTGCGCATTATGCACATGCACATGTGTGGACGTCTTTCTGTCTGACTGTATGCACGTATGTATGTATGCATGCATGCATGGATGTATGTATGTATGTATGTATGTACAGCCTTTTTGCCAAGCCCTCAAAGCTGTTGCAGCCGTGTCGGGTTTAGGGTATAGGGTTTAGGGTTTAGGGGTCACCGTACTTCTAGCCGAGGCACTCCCGCAGCCTCTGTGGGCATGACTGCGTCCGCTGGTGTCTGCGGCTGCCGTGATAGGGTTCTTCAGGAGGGTTTAGGGTACATGGTTTAGGGTTAAGGATTGAGGGTTTAGGGTTGAAGGTTTAGGTTTTAGGGTTTCGGGCTTGTTTTCACCTATGTCCTATGTCTTCAAAAATTCCGAAACCCTTCGTCCGAAACTCTTCCAAACGCCCATGAGATCCCTGAAACGCCGGAGATCCTCAGACCCCATTCAAACCCTTCTTAGGTAGACAGCCATATACACAGATAGATAGTTGAATGCTCGTGTGGAGAGACACATAGACATGTATATATATATATACATACATACATACATATATACATATATATATATATACAGAGAGAGAGAGAGAGACAGAGACAGACAGCTAGACAGCTAGATAGACAGATATATGGATAGCTCGACACATAGAATATAGACATTGAGGTAGGTGGCTAGATAGATAGCTGGATCGGTAGCAGGTAGGTAGGTAGGCAGGCAGGCATGCAGGCAGGCAGGGTAGATAGATAGACAGATGGATGCAAAGAAAGATAGCAGATATGTACGCAACTAGGTAGACAAGATGGGCAGACAGATAGATAGTTAGACAGATAGATAATTCGATAGATAGATAGATAGATAGATAGATAGGTAGACAGATCGATAGATACATGGATAGATAGATAGATAGATAGATAGATACATAGACAGATAGACAGATACATAGACAGATACATAGACAGATAGCTGGTTAGACAGATAGATAGATAGATAGATAGATAGATATATAGATAGATCCATAGACAGGTAGGTAGGTAGGTAGGTAGGTAGGTAGGTAGGTAGGTACATAGATAGATAGATAGATGGATAGACAGACAGATAGGTAGATAGGTAGAAGGGTAGATGGACAGACCGATAGACAGAAAGAGAGACAACCAGCAACATATGTAGATAGATAGGTAGGTGGATAGGTCGACAGACAGACAGACAGACAGATAGATAGACAGAGAGACAGATAAACAAACATATAGACAGTCAGATACCTGGAGGGATGCACGGATGGACGGATGGATGGATGGATGGATGGATGGATGGATGCACGGAGGGATGGATGGAGGGAGGGAGGGATGGATGGATGGCTGGATGGCTGGATGGCTGGATGGGTGGATGGGTGGATGGGTGGGTAGATAGTTAGTTGACTTCGTTCTTGCTTATGTACTCTGTCTCTCCCTCCCTCCCTCCCTCCCCTCCCGTCCCCTCCCTGGTCTTGACTTAAACCCTAAACCCTGAACCCCAAACCCAAAGCCCCAATCTGCGATTGCTCTGTTCAGGCTCTGGGCCTTTGCACTGCTTCTGGCACCGACGCCTCCGCTCGTGGCCCTGGCGCGCCGCGCGGCACGGGTCGGCGACGACAGCATCCTGGAGTCTATATATCCGTAATTCATATATATATATATATATGTATATATATATATGTATGTATGTATGTATGTATGTATGTATGTATGTATGTATGTATGTATGTATGTATATATATATACATATGTAACTATGTATGTATATATATATAATATGTATATAGATATATTAGAGTTTAGGGTTTAGGGTTTAGGGTATATATATATATATACATACAAACACATACATACACATATTCCTCACTATTGTCATCACTATTATTATTATTATTATCATTTTCGTTACCAGTCTTTTTCGCATGTTTATTATGTACTATTACTTCATTTTGGTTATTATCCGTATCAGGCACCGCTTCCATGTTCCTTCAGGGAAGGCCGGGGTTACCCAAAGGTTCCCTTAAGCCCTAAAGCCTAAGACCCTACAACAGCCCTAGGGTTTGAGGGGTTTAGGGTTTTAGGGCTTCAGGGGTCTAGGGATTTAGGGCTTCAGGGCTTCAGGGGTTTAGGGTTTTAGGGTGTCGTGTGCATCCAGCATGTCAATATTTCCAAGGAGTCCAAAGCATGTCGGGTGTGGGGTTTGAAGTTTTAGCTTTGAACGTTTTCGGGCTTCGCATGTTGATTATGACTTCAGGGTTGTAGGTTTCAGGGTTGCGGATTTCAGGGTTTTAGGTTTCAGGGTTGAGGACGTCAGGATTTCAGTGTGTAGGGTTTTGGGCACAGTCTTGGCGACAGGTGCGCCCGCTTGCTGCAGCCTTTTCCGGCGAGAGTCGGCATCAATGGGTTCAAGTCGGCAGTAAGAGCTTGCGCGAGCCGAAAGCATAAATCCTAGATCTTATAGCCTTTGCCCGAGCCCTTCTTGTCCTCCAGTTCCAGATCTTACCCTTTGCAGAAGACAAGCCCTCAACATGGCAGGCTACCTGTTGCCTGGAACACGTCCCGCGGATATGTAGAAAGTGATGTGTCTGCCTGGGGTTTAGGAGCCTTTGCAGCATGGGATGAAGAAAACTGCTGTGACCTTCGTGCTGCTTTGCGGCCTCACTGTCATCCTGCAACAGGAAGGCCTCTTGCCTTGAGTATGCAGCTTGGTCATGACAGCAGCGGAGGAACAGAAACTAAGGTGTCTTCCCAACAATCGCTGCAGAGGAGGTTCAATCTTCCCATGAATCAGCGGGCCTTGCGGCGGAAGCGAAGCCAGTGCCTCCGACCTCGGGAACATCCCTACCGCCGCCCTTCCCATCACAGGCTTCCGAAAGCCCCACTGCAAACGCCCAGGTTTCTCCAATTACCTCAAAGCCTGTGCCCAATCCCATTCCCACTCCCGCGCCACTTCCACCGCCACCACCACCGCCGCCTGCGCTTCCGTCGCCACCTCCCTTGCCGATCCCTCCTACATCTGCACCCACGGTGCCACCGGATAACACGTCTGATACGGCCTCGTCCTTCTGCAGCGAGTGGGGGCCCTGGAGGCCAAACTGTCGTTTCCGAAGGAACGGCATCTTGAAGTTGATATCAATTCGGCAAGATTTGCTACTTCGAAGTCCCGTTAGCAGCGGAAGTTTCGTTTCCCCCAAACTCTAAATGGCCTACGGCGGCACATGGTTACAGGTTAAGTGAAGAAGGGTAGACATGTAAATGGATTCCATGCTCTGGTGGTGGTGTTTTCCCTCATGCTGCTCATCAGGAGTGAGTGACAGAAGGAGTGTCCATACGCTCTTGACAAGTCTGCTTGAGCTTATTGGATACTGCCTCCACAAAAGGATTCCGCCTTAACACCCGTCACAACCCTTGGCCTAAAAACCTGTGTCCGCAACCCTCAACCCTCAACCCCAAACCCGAGCCCTCAAGAAAGCTGGAGCCGTGCACCAGCGTGCCCACGTTGAGTCAAACGCAGGTTGGAATGGTCGGACGACTTTATTGGAGACCGTTTGGATCCCACCTACTGGCAGATGGTGACCAGCCAAGGACAGCTCGGTGGTAGCTTTGTGGTTGTAACCCGCACAAAGGAATTAACCTACCATGGGCACGAAGCCCAGTCTAACTCAGCAGGCCAGGTCATGCTTAAAGACCCTAAACCCTAAATCAGCAATCCTAGGCACCGTTTCAACATCTGGACACGTCCATGAAGAATCCATCCTCGGCCTTTGATATAAAGGGCTGCTGAATTTTCTATACATATATGTATATATATATGTTAATGGATTAAGTACTTAACTAATCTATATTGTTATATCAAAGCCCTTCTGTTGGCCCTATAGGCCCCTCTGGTGCCAGGAGGGTACAAGGACATTAACTTCGGCGTGGCGGGCTTGTTCCTTGGCTGCTGGCAAGGCTCCTGCTTCTTCTGCATATCATCAAGTGCTTCAGATAAGGTCCTTACATATCTACAGCATCATATACACCAAAGCCGTATTGTAGTTGTCAAGGCCCCTATACTGGTTGGTGGTATAGTTCGGGGGTCCGCACCGCAGAACCTTCGGTTCCGTGATGTCGGGTCTTGTAGACAGGGTTTCAGATTGGGGTTTGATTTCTGTCTGGAGGCTAGGGCTAGTACATCGAAACCCTAACCCTAGCGGGTACAAGCTTTAGGGAAGGTTTTAGGGTTTAGGGGTTGAGGCCTTGAGGACGAGGGATTGAAGATCGGCTCCCAAACAAGAGGATTGTGCTCTCAAGAAACGGCTTGATTCTGGGGTCCTGCGAGCTTTCTTTAGGGATCCTCGGCATAAAAAGGTTTATGGGGTAGCCTAGGGTAGACATTATGTAGTATGTAGGGAGCAAAAGCGGATACTATGATCGAAAGCGCACATGCAGGGTTTCATGTTCAATATCAGTGATCGTTGAATTTGGTTTACATGGTTGCTGGTGGCTCGCACACAGTCAGTGTTTACCTGCTGGCCCCAACCCCTCACCGCTAAACCATACCTCTTAAATCCTATCCCTCCGAAAGCCCTAAAACCTAATCTAGGGGCCTTACTATCTACCTAGACTATACCTACCATTTAGGGGGCTCCTTATTATCGTTATAAAATGATATACACCAAAACCCTCTATTCTTATCATTAAGGCCCCTACATTGCACCCTAAACCCCAATCCCAAAGCCTCCAAACCCATCGCATGAGGAACATCACTGCTTGCCGCTGTGCCGCGTGTCGCGAGGAGAACGTCCGAGTTCAGGACCGCTTGCCAGGGCTTTTTGTTTCGGGGCTTATGGTTTATGGAACTTAGACCCTAAACCCTAAACCTACTATAATTTGGGCTTCCTTTCAGGGTTTCTAGGGCTTAGTTAGGGATCTGAACTTAGATGTCTGGGTTCTGGAGCACCACGCTTGAATACGGTTTCTGAAACCTGTTCCGTTTATGAAATAACCGTCTACGGTTTAGGGTTTAGGGGTTTAGGGTTTAGGGTTTAGCGTTTACTTCAAAGTCCGGTTGTGGAGCAAATCCGAGGTTTCAGATGCCAGGGGGCTCTGGGAGTGTGAGAACCAAGGGGCTCAAGAATGTACAATAGACGTCGAATATTTAGTAGTAGTACTCTTCTTGGTTGTAGTATAACATGCCCCAAAACCCAATTCCAATCACCAGCGCCTTTGTAGTACTTACTTTGGGGATGTGGGCGTTCCAGGAATAAGTGGGCTTCCAATAACCTCTCAATAACATCCTCTTCATCGGGACCCTGAGGCTTAGTCTTCCTGGCGCGGAGGTACGACTGAGGCTTTCGATAAGAAATGTGTTCAAGTATGTGCAGGCACAGGCATTGCAGCACATGGGCCGGCCGGCAGACAGACCTCTTATTAAGGGTCAGACTTTGAAGGATAAAGCGAGGACACCCACCTGCATTGCGGCATACAGGACGGCCAGCTCAAACTCAAGTCTGAGCGCGACCCGCAAATCGCCAGAAGGCGCCAGCAGTGTGTGTGTGTGTGCGCTCTCTGAGTGTAGCTTTTTGTGGATTTTCGATGAGCTTCATTCCGGGCTTCAATGATGCAGGCATTTCAGGAACCCTGTTCCATGTCTTCTGTCGAATCTCATGTTGTTAGGTGATTCAGAGTGAAACTCGGACGGCGTGAGACATTCGAAGTGTTGGAATTGAGGCCGATGGTGCCTTGAGGTTCAATGGGGAGCCTCCGTGGTCTCCGGGCATGGCAAGGAATGTCGAAGCCCCAAGAACAGATGTCTTCCTGTGCAGAATTCCTGTGTACCTGTGTCAGCGAACAATATGCCCCGAAACAGTGTCCTTGTTCTTCAGTAGTCGAAAGAGACTGAGCACGAACGCCGAAAGGTGAGTTTCGGGACCTGCAGACATGCAGTGACAGTAAACAGTAACACAGCTTTGTTGCACCGGGCTGGGCAACACTGAATAGCTAATGCTGGCTAGCAAACGCAGGAGTGAGACCTCGAGTAGCAGTGAATGCGACAAATCCATAGTCACGGCTGTGGTTTGTCGCCACCACGACCGCGATGACCTGGACACAACGACAACAATCACTTACCGAGATGCATTGTTGCCTCGACCCCGAACACCTCTCGAGTGACTTTCATCACCAGCAACATAATGAGGTATTACTCTGCGGCCGTCACCACGAAAGATCGCATTGCTTGGTCAAACAAAGATGGCCCTTTTCGCACCTTGGCCGTCTCCGATTCGTGCAGCTTGCGATGTGGGGTTTGGGATCAACACGGGCCCCAATCGTTCAGACTTTGGTTTCGAGCTTACACCCCAAACTTTAAACCCAATCATTACACACACACACACACACATCAATGGATCCAGACATCCATACATGCGCGCATGCATGCACACTTATTACGAAGAGTATATGTATGTGGGCTTATATGTTCGTTTGTTTTCGGAAGCGCATTCCTCTACTGGGCATGAGGTTACGGTTTCAATGATCAGGAGTCGAACGGTTTACAGTAGGGTCTCGGGTTTAAGTGTCAAGCTTCAGTGCTCACCCGCCAGTGTCCGCAAGCATCCTTTTAAGGGCTGTATCCTCTATAGTGCAACCAAACCCCGAACTGCGGCCCTAAGCATTATCAGACTTACACCGAACCAGCTGAATCCGATGGCCATATTGTGTTGCTGCTTGCTCTAGCTGCCCGAGCCTGCTTCTTCGCGTGCTTGGCGGAGTTTTGGTTGTTCGGGTTTGGGCTGTTAGGGTTTGCAAGTCATGGAGGTTTAGGGCTTAGTGTCCATCGTCATTGCGTGACGGACGCACTCCCCCGCCAGCCTCAAACCTTTGACCCCAATTGCTGCACCCCGAAATTGTTAATCTGCTGGTAATTGGAACCCCAGCAGCAGGAACTCTAGCCGTAAACCTAAACCTTAAACCCGAAGGCCCTTATGCACCGGATTGTTCCCATCCCCCTGAGGCGTTTGCGTGCGCGCCCGGCTGCCCTTGAACACCAGGCTCCGAAATCACGAATATGTGATTTAGGGTTTAGCTTTTGGGGTTGATGGCTTATTCAGGGGTCTAACTAACAGTATATAATTTAGGATTTAGTTTTTGGGGTTCACTGACAGTAACTAACAGCCAGGATGTGCGTTTTGACTCACTCATTGAAATGCTACTTGCTTGCTGCACCCGAAAGTATTTTTACCATGAAACCCAGAGAAAGAAGCGTGGGGGTTATCACAGGAAGGATCAACCCGAGCCCCCAGGAAGTCGCCCTTGCCTAGGTCTTCAGGATTTGGAGGGAGGGGTTTAGGGTTTAGAGATTTTCGGGTTGAAGAGGTAGAATTTCGGGTTCAATTTCTGGACTCACGTCCTCAGCTTGCGCCTTCAATCCAACTCTCGGCTTCGGTCCCTGGCACTGAAATTGCCTGGGCTTTGCGTTCCGGAGTCCCTTCCGAGAGCCAGCGCAGGGCTGCGGTAAAGTTCCCATACGCCCCGAAACCCTAAACTTAGTCTAAATCCTAAACCCGAAACCCGAAACCCGAAACTTTCGGATCGGGGGGGGGGGGGGGGGGGGTGCTTGTACTCAGACTCAGCCTGGACCGGGTGCTAATTGGACTTTAAGCTACCACAACCTGGTTTTGCAGGATTCTTGCCATAAACTCTGCTACGGAGTTTGAAGGGACCAGTGTTTGACATGTAGGATGAGGTCTACCGGCGGGAGTTTGCTGTAAACCGACACCCGACAGCCCCAAACCCTCAAAGCTCCAATTTCCTCGAAAATCCTGAAGAGAACCCACCAGGATAGATTAACAAACGCTAGATTCTATTATTACCGATGAAACAGTCATAAGCCCCGATGACTCATTTCAAACGCCTCAGCCTAAAGGCCCGGCAGTTATTTTTAGGGGTCGGAATAAGTTGCCAATAGGTTTAGGGTTTAGGTGTTTAGG
>CAJNJA010006662.1:3037-16732 GCA_905231915.1 Symbiodinium necroappetens
GCCGAGATGCCCGCAGGCATGATGTACGTCTGCTGAAGGGGAACCTCACTCAGTGCTGGACAACTCCTCTTTATGAAAGACTCCTTCACTGCCTCGTTGATGCTAACTATGAGTGTTCTTTGCTCTCGCGGTTGGTTTCCACGTCCAAGCGCAAACACAACAGCAGGCATCTGTTCTGGAATGCAACTTCAACAAGCAAGCGGATCCCGCACCCCAAAACCTAGACCTTTTTTTCACGTTCAAGGGCTCCTAGCATAGGGTCCTTCATAATTAGAACAGGGATTTAGGGTATAATCATATACCTATACCTATACTATAGTAGTATTGGTAGAAGTCTTTAGCCCCCCTCCCCCCTATATGTTTTTTGTATTAGCAGCACACTCTCGTGGGCCCCGGCAGGTCGCTCCAGGTGGTGGGCGCTTCGCACCGCCGCGCCCTCGCCGGGAAAGGCTCCCACTTTTGAGTAGACTGGGAGAGCCCGGAGCTTCAGATTCGCATCATATATTTATGTACACACTGAGGGAGACGGAAACACAGAGAGAGAGGGGGAGAGGGAGAGAGATGGAAAAATATGTCTTGATTGCTTCGCCACCTCTGATGCGCTGAGACCAGACGGCTTTCTGCGGGCCCGTGGACAAAACCCAAGGTGCAGACATGCGCAGACTCAGATCCTTCTTTCTCAACTTGAGTGAAGATCCAGACAACCATTTAATATTTCACCAATCCACATCTTGATCTTCGAGAAAGGAGCGCAAAAGCGACTTGGCAGTCCACGGTTCGGCCTTCTTTCCGAAAAGGATATCCCAGGGCCCGTCGTCGGCCTGGCTGTGCAGGGCTTAGGCTCAGCGCTAGGAGGCCAGGGCCCAAACCAAGATGGGGAAAACGCGATCCTGTCTGAGAGGGTTGCAACGAAAGGGACTACTAGTCTCTTTTGGACTGATTTCAATCAAATCTCATAGGCTAGTCAGTATGAAAAGTACTTGAGGACATGCAGAAAGAGCGTTTTGGATCACAAGCTTTACCAGCCAAAGGCGTCGCTCGTCACAACAGGACCACAGAGGAGCTTTGAATCTTGCTGCTGGTGTCTCTCTGTATGCTCCACTTCGACCGGCAGTTTGCGTGGACATAAGGTTTGAACTCTCTTGGCAGGTTAGTTCAATTTCTTGCCCCTTTCCAAATATCTGCTTCCGGCCTTGTTCTGGAAAAGCTCGGTCACCAGGATCTCAAATCGTGTCCTCGGACATTGGGCTTGAGCCGGAGAAAGCTTGCAACAAGATTTTGGTTGCTCTCAATGATTCCGACCGCTGTACTGTGAGAAACTCCAGGAGATGCCCCCCCACACATTCCTGGATGCTCGGATGCTCTGAGCTTCGACAGCCAAGCTGCTTCTTGGGATTGCGGTAGTGCATCGCGACCCAGTTGTCGCATGCCTTGGAGTCCCGTGAGCATACTGCACTCAGTCGCAAAGCCGGGAGTGGTACAGGGAGCCCTCCATGGACCAAGTGTTGCAATACTATAGACTATGCGGTAGTAGACTCCGTAACACGAGCTCCTAGTCGTTCGTAGGTTCAGATATAAACCACGCGAAAACAGCACCCTGGCACGTTTGAGTGCGAGGCAATCAGGTGCACCGGCGACGCTCCACCGGCCACTTGGCCTGGATTTTGGGCTTCCACAAATTTCGGGTTCGGCTTCGGAGGCCGAAAACACTAATCGCACAGTGTACGAAAAACACTTTGAGACGCAGGCTCTGATGAATCAGATGGCCCGTGACGGCATCCAAAATGTAGAGGTTCAGCCCGAGCTTGTCCTGGAGGTCGCAACAATCAAAATTCCTCGCTTTCATTCTGTCTTCGTCCACTTCTCAAGTTCGGCTGCAATCCAAAACCCCCCAATCCCCAGCAGCAACATGTGCAACGCCTGTCCGGTCAACATGGTCTCACACATTTTCGACCAGTGAGGGCAGGCGCGATGCCCGACCCCACGACAGCACCTTTTCAGAGTGCCCCGTGTCGAGCCGCAAGCCAAAAGCACCCGACTGGCAGTCTTAAGAAACTAGGAAGCGGTGAAGTCTTAACCGGTGCAGTGCCCGATACGGAACCCATGGAACAGGACCGAGATGTCGCAAAGCAAGCCAGCCTAGACGAAGAAAGCCCGGCATGGCGTCCTCTGAGGCCACGGAGAGCATGTTCGGGTTGATGTACTTGTAGAGGATGCTGGCATCCTCTTGAAGTCTCTGACTTAAATGCGCGTGGGTTCTGGGGCGATCCTGTAGTGGCGACTCGGTGGCGGACCCCTTTGATGTGCACGGGGACGTGATCCCACTGCTTGTGCTGCGGAGTGGCCTGGGCCCAGCTGTCTCTTGGAGCCCTCGCATGGACCATTCTCTTTTAAGTGATGCCGATTTCATGGCAGGCTTGGACATGGAATCGCAGCACATGGCTGTGAACTCCAAACGACTTGCCACTGAAAGCATCTAGCGGATCCTCGGCGGACTCTGAGGCATCAACAGCTGTTAGGATTGTTTCGCCAAGAGATCCCAGCCTGAGCCGCAAGGATCCATCTTCAACCAGAAACTATGAAGCTATCCGCGTCCGCGGCCCTCCTCCCTAATAAACATCAAGACCCCTAAACCCAAAAAGTTCAGATCCGCTTGCGGTCCAAGGCTGATGCTCCATGTTCCAGATGGGGACGAGCTTGTCCGGCCTACCGGCGTTCCACATCGCTTCAGGACTTTGGGTTTCGGGTTTTGGGGATTCAGGCGGCAAGTTGGACAGCTCAGCTGAGCCCTGAGGTGTCTATGCTCTGATGCCAACTCCACGAACATGCGCGATTCCAGCAAGGCCCTCAAAGCCCGATGGAAGGCTTGAAATTGAAAAGGGGCCTCTTTTCGCCGAGATTTGGCACTGCAAAGCCTTGGATCACCTGTTCACCAGCAGGAAATGGGATCGACATGCCAAAGCACAGCAGAGAACTGCTACGGAAGCCTGGGCATGGAGTCTTACAGAACGGCAGAGTCTGCAGCATCAAACAACAGCAAACCAAACCCAGGACAGGCATCCGATCGCACTCGACATCGAGAATAACAGCAAGCCAGAGCCCAGGACATAGGAGTCCGACCCTGCAAAGAAACATGGCAAACATCAGCTAACCGGAACCGAGGACACAGCAGCCCGACAACCAGAACCCAGGACAAAGGAGTCCGACCACAGTAGACATGGGAATAACAGAAACGAGGACACAGGACTCGTGCTCTGCACTCCCATGCGTGGGAGGTTGTAATGTAATGCGTTGCTTTTTGCTAGCGCTCCTCGCTGTATGCTTCCCGTCCAAGTACTGTTAGCTGCTGGAGCAACTTCCGTTCGGAAGTACATATATGTGCAGGCGACTGTAAGACTCCT
Organism: Symbiodinium necroappetens; assembly: GCA_905231915.1. NCBI lineage: Eukaryota > Dinophyceae > Suessiales > Symbiodiniaceae > Symbiodinium > Symbiodinium necroappetens. The sequence continues at coordinate 6,439 of CAJNJA010006662.1, forward strand.
CATATTTACTGAGGCTGCAGCAAGGCATGTGCTCTAGCACGGATATTTGATGAGGTTCCAAAGGACCCCAGTAGATTGTGATGCAGATTTCATGCTGGAGGCAAATATGATCATGCAGGCGTTGCACGACCAGGGTGCCTGGTTGGTGGTGTCCACTTCGTAATGGTAGAGGCTACCCGCAGATTCCTGGACAGACTTTTGGGTTTAGAATTTACCGAAGGGGTTCAGGTTGAGGGCTCTCAAGGCTTTGAGGGTTTTAAAGAGGGTTCAGCTTCTGCAAGGCTCACTTGGCTTCAAAGCTGACGCAGCTCTTGTAGCCGGTTACTGACTGGTTCTTAGTAGGGAATGGGTTATTGGGACTACTATAGGGGACCTTAAGGGACTATCCTAGGGATCCGCCGGTTAGGACGCCTGAAGCTCCTGCGCGTTCTTCGGCAGGGTATGGAGGCCCCCGGAGCCTCCAAACGAGAAGTCTCGGAGGGGCAGGGGGCGACCTTCCTGCAGGGTGGGGCCTTCTGACCCAGAGACTCCAATATCCCTTAATTAAGGAATATACCTTAAATTATAATAAGAACCTTTATAAGATTTAAGGTATGTTCCTTAACTAAGGAATATTGGAGTCTCTGGGGATATCCCTTCTGCGTGAGAAAGAACATACTCGGACTCCATGCACAAAGAGCATAGGACCATGTTCTGCGAGCAAGACTGGGCTGCGGGCTGTCGATAAGCATCAGCGGATGAAGTCGGAGAGTCTTGCCTTCCCGGTCCGAGTGGCATAGCTTGCGTGCTTAGATTCATCCCTGATGCCCTAGCTCCAAGACGTCTTCTCCTCCAAGCCGAGGTTGCTTCAGTGTGGGATGCAGGGCCAATCAGATTTAGGAGCGAAGTCCTGTTCGCCTGCTGCGATCTCTACCATTTCAATTTGTCGGTAGTATCGCCTGCAGGTATCTATCTTAGCGCGACAACTTCTTGCAACCCGGGAAATACATCGGCCTGCGTCGACACAGTTTTCGGCGTAATCATTATACATTGCTACGATAATCAAACCCTAATGCAGAACAGCCGTCGAGTCGACTTGCCAACCAGACAAATGCAACAAGGACCGCAACACATCAGCACACACACACATCCTTTTTGCATTGCTGCAAGCGGCAATCCCACCCACACACCTAAACCCTAAACCCTAAACCACTACATCACGCCTTTGTGGGGCAGTGGCGTCACCGCCTCGGCAGGAGTACCCAAACATGCTCAAACCCCAAACGGCAGAACACATCCCTGGGGCTGCCAGGAAGGACACCCTTCGCACATCCCGGTTAAGCTCGGACTTATGCATTGCAGCATGTTAAAGCCCACAAACATTCCAGTGTCTGCAGCGACATTCTGACACTTCCGCGACTGGTGCGACTGCTGCTTGAGCTCTGCTAGTCGAGTCAAGCTGCAGTGATGTCGGCATCTGGCATTGATTCTTGGTGAAGCACTTCACCTGACATGGCTCATCTGTTACCACTATGAAGCCACTCTTTGTAGTACACGGCAGGTTCAGGTTCTGCAACTGCTTACGCAGCAAGTCTCGCAATCTTCCTGCCTGTAAGGGGTTCCAGCCACAGCACTTGCTGCGACTTCCCTCGGCGTGGCGCGATGACCTGAGGATTCGACCCAGCACCAAAGATCTCTTCGACAAGACTCGTGATGCCTTCTGAGCCCACCATAAAGTCGCAGAAACTTGCAGACATGACTCTAAGGACCCCTAACCCCCTAAACGAAGCTACAGTACCCCTCACCGTAGGCATCCGCCCCGGCACTTTGAAGCAAACCTCGCGAGGAGCTCTGAGTTCCGGACCACGAGCTCGGCGTGGGGCGAGGCACTCGAGGGCAGTAGCCTTGGCCCCGAGGAGGGTTGGATCTTTTAGTAGTAGCCCCGGAAAAAAAAGGCAACGAAGGTATCCCTGCAAGGGTTGGGGGTGGGCGAGTAGCTTGCACCAGTTTCAGCTTCTTTGCCTTCCTTGGGCCCTGAGGGGCAGCTGACTTCAGCGTTACCTCAATAACAACCGTAATTATCAAGTCCCATGATCCTCCAGGTATACTTCCCTGCTTTTGCCGGCCCAGAGTAAGCGCGAGGCTGCATCCAGGGCGCGCAGGGGTCGAGGCCGCTTCCTGGCACTGACGGAATTCTCAGGTCCTGCCTAGCCTTGGTCTTGGTTTTGGGCACCTCAATGGCCCCTGCACCCAAGGTACTGGGGTAGATAGATAGCTGTGAACCTTAGGCACCTGAATGGCCCATTTTTCCAACTTGGGGTGCTAACGCATGGTTAAGCGCAATTCAGAGCTGAAAGTGCAGCTGAGCGCAGGACTGTTCTTCGGCGCACTGGTGCAGTCATCATCTTCAGCACCAAGATACTTGGTCCTGGCGGGATTCCAGTCTCTTCGGTGTGTGCAGTCAGGGAGCCTCCAGCTACCCTCCCGCACTAGACCCTAGATGCCCATTCTGAATGGCAAGCACACATCCCATTCCGAGTACCGTGGGGTACAGCAGTCGGACTGCGGGTGATGAAGCTCGGGCAAAGGTCTTCAGTGAGAAAAACACCAAGGCCGAAGGCAGTTGTCCCTTTCAGGGGCCGCATTTTCAGAGCGAGGTACTCTCTTGGAAGGGCCCCATTTTGGACAGCTCTCTGCTGAACGAGGCCGGTTGTGCCAAACCATCTCGGAGGTCGTGGCTTGCATGGCAAAGATCTTCGGCCTCGTCTTTGGCACCAGGTTGCGGGCGGAAGCAGGAGACATGCCAAGAGAAGTTTGACATTCACGTTTGCAAGGTAAGCAGACCACTGACTTCTTTCCTTGTTGCTGCTGCTACCGCGGCTGCTCCAACAACAGCAGCAACAGCAACTACTACCTAATCATTAATCACTGCTGTTACTTGCCGACGACGACAGCCGCTCTTGCAAGCCAAATATAACTTCTACTCTGAATCCTGCTTCTGGCTCTCTTCCCAGGACCCCCGGCGCGTTGGACAGGGCCAGGATGAGCTTGTCAGCTCCAAAATCCCGCAGCTCCTGGATGCAATACCCTCCCCCCCTGAACTCAAATAGTGGTAGTGCTCACCCTTGTCAAAGCCAGTTTTCTGCGCTGGCGAGTTTGAAATCCCAAGGAGGGTTGGAGGTGTTTTGTGATGTCTTGCAGCTCCTGCAATGTGGCAAGGTTTGTATCCCCGTCTGTGCAAGGTCTCCTCTGCCTCACTTGCACTTTTCTACCGTACGTCCAACCACAAGTCTGTAGGCAGCTGGATGCAGGTGAACTAGTCGTGTGGCAGTACCGTATGGGAGTGATCATGCCTTTCAAGTCCACGACCAGATTGAACTTGTTTCATACTAAAGGGTGGTGGCAGCCCACTACGCCAAAAAGAACATGAAAGCTTGAGCTTGCAGAATGCTAGTTACATGCATATGTATGCTTTTGACCTACATGGCTTTGTAGAAATAGAAGCATTTCAAACAAGTACCTCTATACTTCTGAACATACGCAAGCATGCACAAAATTTCTCCAGTTCTCCCCCAGCTCCCTCCTCGCTGCTGCTGGGCACTTTCGCACCAGGCTGCAAGAGGCCGGAGTCGGTGCGCTGCCTCGGCTAGGCCCAGAAAAGGGACCCTTGGCGTTTTTGTAGGGGCTTTATGAGACTATATAAGGGGTAAGCAAGGGTTATATTGCCCCTTAAGAAATCTCAGAGCACCCCTAAAGAAGAGTTTATACGAACTCCTTATATCCGAAACCTAGAACGCAAAGGCATGGCTGCGATTTGGAGTCTCCCCGCCTTCGTGCCATGATGACCCGCGTCAAGTAGGAGATGATCTGAAGCACGGACGGGCGTGACCGGTGGAAATCGCAAGTCTGGTTGGGGTGCCTTGCCTTCAGAAGTTACATGTCTCGGAATCCACACTCTGTAGGAGACTATAAAAGAGTAAAAAAGCTGACTGAAACAGAAGGCACAAGGCCTTCGTGGCCTCTCTAAGCTGAATCTGTCCTAACCGGGCCCTCAGAATTCTGAACTCGGACCTTCCTTGCTCAGGCTTAGAAGTCCTGGCTTGTCCCGTTTTGGCATCAACCATGTGGCTGCTTAAATCTGCCCGTGGTCAGAATAATGCTGAAGATGGTGATGGTAATGGGAAAGGCCCCGTATCAGTCTTCGGCATCGTCGTCCCACCTGTACTACTAGACGGGAAAGTGCCATAGTACCAGCAGGGGCGATCCTGCTCATCATCTGAGTTTTCTAAGCAGCTGTATATCACCTAGGCCACAAGCACCCCAAAGAACGCGACACCTTCCGTAGCGCCCTTCTAAAAGCTGTAAGACTCAGAGACTTCAAAAGGCATCTGCAGACGACTTTGAGGCCGAGGTACTCTTAGACTTTGAACTAAAGCCCAAGCATCACACCATCCTCTCCTCACTTCATATCATATGATATCCATGATCACCAACATGATATCGTCAATGTAAAACATCATCATCGAATCGAATGGAGAAGGCCTTGTCTGTGATGCTTCAGACGAGGCCCCCGTAGTACTTTCCAAGTTCTTCCGCCCAGAATGCCCTTAAACCCTCAACCCTAAACCCAATGCCCTTAAACCCTAAACCCTCCGTAGTCCTTTCCAAAGTTCCGCGCCCAGAATGCGGGCCTCGAAGGGAGCCTTCAGCAGCTCGGCGAGGTGCAAGGGCAGGTTCGCCAGCTGGGCACCTCGGTAAAAGGTCTGATACCCTAGGCTTTTGGGGTTTTTTCGGGTTTAGGGTTTAGGGTATAGGCTTTTGGGGTTCAGGGTTTAGGAGCAGCATTCATTCTTTTTATATTTTGTCATTCATTGCTTCTGGTTTTCATAGGTAAGACAGCATTAAAGTATACACACAAGAATAGTAGTGTACTTGGTGTCATGACCAAGGGGGGTAATAATATGTTCTTTTCCTGCCGAAGACCATACACAAGAACCTGATGGTGATAACGATGACGCCATGGGCTAATCGTCAGTCCCGGGAAGACGATGTGGAAACTTATAATGACCACACCAATGCATTTTCTGGTATTACTATGGCATATGGTATTGGCAAATACCCAATCAAAGGGGCAGCAGCGCCGATTGCAACCATCATGGTCATGATGCCCACAGGGCCACCCAAAATATGAACGCGGCAGCAGCGACGATGACGGCGGTCATGACCCCAACACGATAGAGGGCTTAATGTTTCGGATGGTATATTTCATAGTATATCCGAGGCCTTTTTATAGTAATCGAATTACCCCTGCATAAGCATCTCGCACGATTGAAAACGTAGGCTCCGCACCCAAGGAAGCATCGCCCGACTGTTTGGCACCGGTCGTGTGCCGGCTGTAGAAGTCTGCCTCGTCGTGCTTCAAGGAATGGCTTTTGAGGAAGTCCCCGACACGACGCACATCTCAAAACAGGAAAGTTGGGGGAGGCAGGGTGTTCCCCACTCATGTGACCCACCCACAGCGGCAGGGAAACTTGGTATGGGACCGGAGAAACCTTAAAGCTTAGATCACCTCAGATTTCCTTTCAGCGTTCCCCAGACCCCCCGCGGGCCGTGAACTTGGGTCGACTTTCTGGACCTCTCTGGAACTTCAACATCCGGGCTTTACCGGCAAACGAAGCTGCCACGGATGCACATCAATTACTGCGAACTCTCTCTGAAGGCCCCGGAAAACAAGGCTGGGAGGTGAAACAGCAGGTGCAAGCATGATGGTGCTCTCTTCCCCAGCTTAGACCCTTGGCATGAGGGATGTGTCTGGATAACGAAGAATCCTAAGCCCTTGACCTTGGATGTTCTCTAAACCCTAGGCCCTAAACCCCAAGTATCGGAAGGGCTGCGCCTTTGACGTACGTGCTGTAACACGGGACCTTTCATCTTCCAATACTGTAGGATGCTAGGGCTTAAAGGGAGTGAGTGCGCCAATTCTGCTACATCTTTTCGGGGTCTCAATAATTAGAACAGCGTCTTTGTTTTTGTTTTTACACGGCCTAAACCCTAAACCCCTAAACCCTAAACATGAGGAGTCCGATGACTTAACGTTGGTAGGTGTTTAAACGTCTATGTTCCCTAAACCTAGGCTTCTTCAGGCCCTGCTTACTGTAGATTCTTAATAGAACCCTAATAACATTCCTCATAGATCCCTCTAAAAGACCCCCCAAAAGACAGGGACCCTAATTTAGAGAACTGCCCATATTGTCGGAAGGCCTGGCCTGACGAATGGAGGAGAGGCCTTCTTCCCGGACCCAGTTCATCTCAAGGGAACGGGGGGGGGGGGTGGGGCAAAAGGCTGCAAGGAACTGATTTCTGTGCTTGGGGTTTATCAACGGGCTTTGAAGGTTTAGTGGTTGGGGAAACAGGGTGGGGTTTAGGGGGTTTTTTTGGGGTTCAATCTTCTGACCATGACTGCCGCGGATCAGAAGCTCTCCATGCAGCCTCATGCAGCTGGTACTCCCGACTCTGCGAGCAAAGACCCCGCGTCGGGCCAGACTGGTTCCGTTTCAGGTCTTGCTTCTGATGCCATCTCTTTTCCCAGAGACTCCAATATCCATTAATTAAAGAATATACCTTAAATTATAATAGGAACCTAATAAGATTTAAGATATTAAGGATATGGGAGTCTCTTTTTTTCTCCCAAACTGACGAGTGTACGAAGGCGAACGCAGGGCTAAGTGCGAGCCCGATTCCCTCAACGCTGCTACGTTGCGGCTTCTAGGGAAGCAGGGGGTCAACAAGACACCAGGAGGATCGAAAACAAGAGATCGGTGGAGGGGGCGAAAAGAAAAAAGGAGGAGACCAGAAAATGACAGGCACAATTTTCATTAGATATGGTCATTCATGCGGATTTGTTGGTGATTGCATTTCTTACTTGCTGTTCATGGTTATTCCATTCTGATTAAATATTCAGACTCTTCTGTTTTGAGCGCCCGCACCTTCGATGACTGGATTCCGGCCAAGGACTGGTCGGAGGTGGAGATCACACTCAGGTGCTCCTTGGGCGCTAGGGTTCAAGGCTTGGTTAGGGTTGCTCCTTGGGCGTTGGTGGCTAGGGTTTGTTTGAGTCAAGGGTTGTTAGGCTTGCTACTTGGGCCTCTCAGATGTCTTTAAAAAAGTGTGCTGGGAGTGCTCCTTGGGCTGTTGCAGATGGGTTTAGGGCTTTTCGGGCTTCGGGGAATCTTGCGAAAAGAAAACAGTCTGTTCGAGATCCTACCTGCAGGGAGCCGCCGAATCATAAACGTGCCGCACAAGATTAGCAGCGTGCTTCCTAGACCGCATGCTCCCTGAAAGCGTTCAGCTAATAGGGACCTACGCAATCACTAAAGCATGTTCCTTAGGCCTCCATGATAGGATGCACCCTGCCACTTGTTTGGGAGGCCCCTAGATCACTATAGAAGCCTTTCAAGAAAGCTTCAAAGAAAGGACCACCATCTGAATTATGAAGGCCCCTAAACCCCAAACCCCAGTTCAATCCATGAGGTCCCCATAATAATAGTAATAATAATAAGTAATAAGAATAATAGTGGCAACAATAATAATAACAAGCAATAAGCAGAACAATAATAGTAATGATCATAATAAGTAAGAACAATAAGAAGTAGTAATAAGAATAGTAGTAATAGTATTCATAAGTGATAATTTAGTAATAACAGCAGTACCTATCATAATAAGTAATAATAGTAATAGGAATAAAACACAATAATGTGTACTAAGAATAATAGTAACCGTCATCATCATCATCATCATCATCATGGGGGGCTTCCATAATAATAGCCAAAACAAATCTAAACCCTAATACCCCTAATACCCTAAACCCTACTACCCCATATACCCCTAAACCCTAATTGTAGTAGTAATGACACTATGCAGCTTCGAAGAGCTGAGGCTGAGACCCCGGAGCTGAGCTCGTGCACCAGGAGCCTGGAATGCTCTTGAGGGCTTTGTTTTTGGGGGGGCTTTCAGGGGTTGAGAAGGTCAGATTTTGTCTGTGCGTGTGTGTGTGTGTGTGTTTTTTGTGTGGGGGCTTTAGGGTGTAGAGATTGGGAGTTTAGATTTTGTGGTTTTTTTTTAAGGCTTTAGGGTGTGGGGTTTAGGAGTTTAGATGTTCTGGCTTTAGGGCTTTAGGCTGTGGGGTTTAGGGGTGCAGGTCCTGTAAGGGATCTTTCAAGGGATCTATACGAGACAGAACTACATTGAATACTCTAGAGATGCTAAGGTGTCGGATTCATGCAAAAAATCAGGCATGGCCCCCGATAGAAAGCTGAATCAGTCGCCTGAAGTAATTGTGGGCATCGCAATCACTAGAACAGGGTTTTGGGGTCCATTACAGCATACTTATACAAAACCACAAGGGATTCTATTTCAAATCAGTCCGACCCCTACATTGACCAGCGTGCTCCAGCTAGAGCTAAAGAGGGGGGTTAAGGTTTCGGGCTTTTTGGGCTAAGGCTTGGGGTTTCGGGCTTTTTGAGGTTAAGGCTTAGGGTTTCGGGCTTCTGGGTGTCGGGTGCTACTACGGCTCTAGAGGGCTTTAGGGTTTAACGCTTAAGGATTCTTGTGGCCATGCTCCTTGGGAGTCGGTGCCTTCGCGGTGGCTAGGACAATTTGTCATGGGAACGTACAGGCACGACGTGTGCGATTTTTCCAGGATGCATAAATCGAACAGTGTCTTGCTGGTTCTCGCAAGCATCAAGGCAATGTTTTCTGCCGCAGAGTGCCCTCAAGCGTGCCGGGAGTGCAAGAGGCTGTTGCCATGATCCGTCGCAGTGAATCCGGCAATGTTCACCTGGGAGCACTGGTTGTGGACACTGATACCTGGGCCACCTGGGTACAAACGACATGGAGTAACTACACACTGCATGTCGTACATCGCTCCTCCTCCTGCCTGCTGCTCCTGCTCCTCCTCCTCCTCCTCCTTCGCATGCTGCTGCTTCCTGTCGCCATGAAAATCATCCTCGTGGGATGACAACTGCAGAGATTCAGCAAGCTCGCGGTGGCCTCTGTGCGCTCGGTAAGTCAACTGAAGCCCTATCTCTGCCTTGTTCTCTCTTTGTGATGACCCTTCAAATTATATATATATATTATTATATTATATTATATTATAGTATATATTATATTGTATATTTTTTATTATATTATATTATATTATATTATATTATATTATGTTATATAAGCCCCCAAACCCAGGACTCCTGGGCCCACTCAGCTCCCCCGCAGCGGGCTGGACGTTGCCGGATGCAGGGTCCATGAGCTGAATCTGCGTCGCCTGCCCGGAGATTGGATGATGGGAAGTGGGAAGTACGAGAGACGAAAAGGGCGAGACGAAGGGCCACTTGTTGACAACATGTCGCTCGCTGAACCCGACGCCACGGAGTGGCTCGAGAGGTTCTGGCCAAGAACCGAATTCTCCTAACTTGCCTCGGGTTTGGTCATGGCCAATGCCACGAGCTGTCCGGTCTCGTCGTCCTTGACCCCAAAGACGGGGCCCACCACCGTCTCCTGTGAGTGCCAGGAGTCTTTGAGTCAAAAACGGGGAAGCACGAAGGATCCCGTTTGACTATTCCTTCGTCAAAGCTCCTGTTACAGGGTCTTACATGGTCCCACCTACAGACTTCTGCCAAGCGGCGCCGTCCAATGTTTTCAGCTGCTTCAAACCTGGCCAAGCCAGCTTCTGTGGGTATCAAGATGCAAAATCAGAGATTCCTGCAACTAACACTCGAAGGATGCGGCTGCATCAGGGCATGACGGCGGAGGCTCATGCCGAAGACTTTGAGAGGCAATCCATGTCAGGCTCCGAGTTTGGCTCGGGCGTCTGTTTCAAAATCCGGCTCGTAAGCTCAACCCTGAGACCCTAAACCATAATTTCCTAAAGCTGCATACAATGAATAGCTACGACTCTAAACCAGAATCATGAACCCTAAACCCCCTACATTTCGCCCTGAAGCCCCAACACGGCTTGCGCGTGGTCGCTTCCCCGAGCCTTTGGACCCGATGCTGAAGACCGTGGTGGACTTGCCATTGGTGACTGCGAAAACGCCCTTGGTATGCCTGGGGCTTTGATGGAGGAAGAAGCGACAAAGAAGAGCAAAATATTTGGATTGATATATAAGGCCCTTACTAGTAGCCCTATTATAGACTGCTTTGTGAAGAAAGGCTTGCCTTTGGGCGACTGTCAGACATCGCGTGCAGTGCCCTGCAGTCGGGTCGAGGCGATCTGAGCTCAAAGCTCCTTGGCAAAGTCCCTCGGAAACTCTCCAAAAACGGG
>CAJNJA010006663.1:0-16382 GCA_905231915.1 Symbiodinium necroappetens
CCCCCCCCCCCCCCCCCCTCAGCCCCAAACCCAAGAGCCCTGAACCCTAAAACACCTGATGGCCTCGACGCCCAGGATGATCACGTTGATGAAGATCAGGACGACCATGATGCAACCTCGGGCTCTACTCCCAAGCGCATTTGGAGGTGTAGCTAAGACTTACTCCCCAATGAGCCAAGGAAATACAAGGTTAAAGTCTCAGATTGCTACTAAATTATAAGAACCCCAAAAGTTTAAAGGTTGGGTGTTGGAGAACTAAGAAGCAACCCTACACATTGAAACCTCTGAGCCCTAAACCCCTACTGGTGATCCAAGCAGCTAAACGCGCTGGACAAGACCACATCCTTGAGGCAACCTGCTCTCATCTCAGTCTCAAAGGCCATATTAAAATGATGATTTTTGAAGTTTTATCCGAGGTTTTATGATAGAAAGGGCCACATGAAAAAATGATTATGATTTGCAATCCTTCTTTGGGTTTTAGTTCTTATAACAAAAAATGTAAGAGACTTTTACACACTTTAAGTGTATCCAACAAGGACCCAAACATCCTCGAGGCAACCTGCACGCGTCTCAGTCAAAAAAACTCAGGCCCAGACTCAAGGCTTATACTGTTGTTTGGGCTCTACAAGGGCTCTATAAGGGGTCCTAGAAGGGGGTTATGCTGTTGATGATATAAATCGGGGTTAAGTTTAGGGTTACGGGGTTTAGGGTTTAGGATTATAGTACTGTTGATGATACAATTCCTGCATTACCTTGAGGACCCCAAACTACGGGAAGTATGGTGTAGGGTTTAGGAGTTAGGGACCTGAAGCCATGGGAATTATGGGTATATTCCTCATTATGGGTAATGCAGGATTCATAACATCAACCGTACTGTAACGTTTAGGGCGCAGGGTTTAGACGCTTGCTGAGGATTTAGGGCTTTCGGATTCGGGTTTAGGGTTAAGGGTCCGGGGTTTAATTAGCCAATGAGGCAACCCATGGCAAGAAGGTAACAACCTCCAACAACCCCCCCCCCCCCCACTCCCCCCCGGCAAGCTCCCAGAACCCTAAACCCGAACTCCGAAAGCCTCTGACCCGACACTCAAAGCCGTACGAGCTGCGAGGCGATGACACCATCAGCTCATCAAGGTCCCTGATGGGCCCTAAGCCCCAAACCGTAGGCCTGAACACTAAGCCGCCCTGCACCGACCTTGTCCACTTTCGGAGGTCCAACCAGAGCTGAAGTTCTTCTCCTCGTAGGCTCTGAAGATCTGCTGCAATCGGCTGACCCGGACGGTACCCGACGTCTGTGGGCTGATCGGATCTATCTGATCCTCCTCGGCCTCTTCAGGGTGCGGCCGGGACTTAGCACGAAAGGGCTCTACGAAGAATCTTGAGGGGGAGCCCAAGACTCATGACCAAAACTTGCCTCCCAGAACCCTAAATGTCGACGCCGGAAACCACTAAGCCTGCAATTCCCAAAACCACAAACCCAAATGCCCGAAACCCTTAAACCCCAAGCCCGAAATTCCTAGACCATCCTAGAACCGAATCCCCAAAAAGGCGTCTTTCCCTAGCTTTTCAAAAGCCCAGAGCCGCCTCTTCGGTGTTGGTGATGTGGGTGCACGGATTCGAATCCTAGGTGTCTCAGTTCTGAAGCAACCTGAGACGTATGTATTATGCACACATCCTGTTTGATTAAGCTGTTTAGGAACTGTACATGAAGCGACCTTGTTTCTAGTTCAAGAAGCCAAGATGCTGTCTCGGGTTGAGGGCTTAGCAATAGCAAGTGAATTAAGCCAGGGTCTAACATTGCTAAGAAGAAGCTTATCTACTGACTCAGCCAAACCGACAAGCTAAAGCAAACAAAAACCTAGGCCCTTGAACCTACAAACTAAACCCTTAACCCTTCTCAGCCTTCTTACCGAAGTGTCCTTCGTGGGTACCCGGGCATCTGGAACGGCGAAGCCAAGAGGGGGACGAGAGACTGCAGAACAGCGCTCCTGTACCTCAGTTTAGAGCTCCCTTTGTTTAGGGTTTAGGGTTTAGGGGTTTAGGGCATAAGGTTTAGAGGCTCTTTTGGGGTTTAGGGTTTGCTTGGAGGTTCATGGGTAGCAAAAAAAGTGGAGTTAGGAGTCCCCTAATATAGGTTATAACTATAGTTATCCTACTTATAACCCACTTATAACTACCCATGAACCTCCAAGTAGAGTTCCCTTTACGGTGTAGGGTTCAGAGTTTGGGGTTTAGGGTTTAGGGCTTCTCGGCTGGCTATAAGGATCCAAAGAAGGCGTTCCTGTCATGGATAAGTGGCTTTGGGTTCAAGGCTTACTGGGTTCTTGTTAAGGAAACTAATTTAAGTTACCATAATAGGGGTCTATAGCAAATGATAAGGATTCCTTATTATGGCAACTTACATTAAATCCCTTAACAAGAACCCAGCTTAAGAGCTCTTAGAGCGTCTCCAGCTCAAGGTTTCCGATTTGGAGTCGAGGTCGATCCTTCTATATTATATATGGTTCAAGGAAACTACAGGTGGGGAGTTTCGGGTATATGTAGGGCTTCTATAAGGCTTCTATACGGTATAAAGACCTTCTATAAGGCTCCTATGACGGTAACTACCCAGCTGAAAATATCCTAGACTTAAAAGCGCGGTGCCTTATAGCAGCCAAAAGCTTAAAGGTTACCTACTCAGCTACTCACTTCTATATGGGCCCAGTTACAAGGGGCTCTAAGGAGTAAAGACAAAAACACACACAACACTCCAAACCCCAAAGCTGGACACCCTATCAAACCCATGGAAGCACTAGCACGCTATAACGCCCCAGAAACCAAGACTGAAGGTCTAAATTCCTAAGCCCCGAAACCCTCGACCCCCTAAACCCTAAACTAAACCCTAAACCCTAAATCCCTAAACCCTAAAGCCAAGATGCACTCTGATTCCGCAGAAGTTCGAACTCCCTCTCCAAGTAGCTTCGAAGACTCTTCAGTTCCCGGCCAATCTGCTGCACATCCCACAACCTCGGCTGCTTTTGTTGGGCTTACGTAGGGTTTTAGCATTGTAGCCAAAGCCCCAAAGCCCGAAAACCCTAAACCCCTAAACTCTGAATCCTCCAACCTTTATCCCTCAAGTCCGAAACCCAGGCCCTGAGACATCCGGAGATGCTTTCAACAAGGGGTTCAGAATGTAGGATTCGAGAGGGTATTTTGGGCTTTACGGCCTGGGTTCAACAGCAAAGCGCGCTTGAGACCCAGAAACCCCAAAGTTGTTAAGGGCTTTGGGTTTCGGGTTTCGGGTTTCGGGCTTCGGGTGAATTAAGGCACACACCTCAAGACTTAGTAGAACCGCCGATACGACTTAATGTGCATTGCTTTTTTTGCACTAGTAGCTTGGCTGGATTCTTGTTAAGGAACTTAATGGAAGTTACCATAATAGGGATCTATAGCAAATACTAATTTTTCCTTATAGTAGAAGCGAGAAAGTTGGAACGTGATCATCCTCATGCCCTTAAGGAAAAGATAAGGGATGCTAGCACCCATTCTCCTAAAGCCATGTTCCAACTTTCTGGGATTCGCTGTATTATGGCAACTTACATTAAATCCCTTAACAAGAACTTAGTTGGGGGTGGCCATGGAGCTAAGGCTTTGGCGATATCAGTGATGCTTTCTGGGGGATTTCGGGATTGGTATATTGAGGGTTTAGGGTTTAGGGTTTAGGTTTAGGGTTTAGGGTTTAGGGATTGTGTAGTTTGAAACTGTTTTCCCTGGTGCATCCTTATGGGCAGTTCTCTAAATTGGGCCCCCCTGATTGATCCCCAAACTACCCCTAAACCCTAAACCCGTAGCACGGCACCCTTACCCAGAAACTCCAATATCCCTGAATTAAGGAGTATACCTTAAATCATATTCGGGATCCTACCATAATTTAAACAATTCCTTAATTAAGGGATGTTGGAGTCTCTGGGTATAACAACAGAACCCTCAGAGGAGGGACCCTCAGTTCGAGAACTGCCCATATCTGCGACGGGAAGCCTCTTATTCTTCACGCAAGCTACGGCTACTTGAACATACGGTTGGTGATATACATCCTGCATTACCCATAAGTAGGAGTATGCCCATAATTCCCATAGTTTGGGGTCCCTAAACCCTAAACCACAATTCCCATAGTTTAGGGTCCTTCAGGTAATACAGTATTTATATCATCAACAGTACTATAGCCCTAAACCCTAAACCCCTACACCTTACTCCGATTTATATCATCAACAGTGCTATATTCCTAAACCCTAAACACCCCAAACCCCTAAACCCTTAAACCCTGAACCCTAAACCTAACCCCGATTTATGTCGTGAACAGTACCATAATCCTAAACCCTAAACCCCTAAACCCTAAACCGAACCCCGATGTATATCATCAGCAGCATAACCCCCTTCTAGGACCTCTTATAGAGCCTTCTAGAGCCCATCTAGATCTCTTATGGACCCCTTATAAAGGAGCTTTAAAAAAAAACTACCCATGAACCCTAACCCCGATTTGTACTTTGGGGCAGAGTATCCTAGCCCAAAAAAGGTTAACCTTTCACATTATAGTAGGGTTCTTTGGGCAGCAAAAGGTTAAAGGCTAGCTACACAGCTTTAAAAGAGCTCAAAAAATTATCCTCCATCAACCTCCAAGTAGGACCCCTTGTAGGAGCCCTTAAAAGAGCTCCTTATAGCCTTGAAGATATCGTCAACAGAAGGGGCCTAGGAGAGACAGACCGGGTGACTGTTTGGGGGGGACATGTGCCCAGCTGCATTCGAGAAACCCCTCGTTTTAGGCACGATACTTTTAGGGTTTCGGGTGTCTGGTTTAGGGCTTCGGTATTACATAGTATGATTACAGTCTTATTTAACATCATTACAGTCTTACACACTTGTATTACAGTATTACATTTTATTATTTACAGGTGCGGTAGTACAGTGCCAAGCAGCTCTTCTTCAGAGATGGGTGGCTGGTTGCAATCCAGCAGGAAGTCGAAGGCACCCATGGCAAACCAACCCCCCTTTTCACGGATCCCCACGGTTTAGGGTTTAGGGCGGTTTGGGGTTTAGGGTTTTAGGTTTAGGGTTTTGACGCTTCTGACGCTTCTACTTTGCTCGGGGCCCTGAACACTGTAAACCTTAAAACCCGTACCCATAAACCCTAAACGCTAAGCCCCCAAACCTTAAAGAAAACTGTTTTTGGAGGGGTATGGGTTCGTCTTGGCTCCGCTTTAGGGACGAGCTGGCTCCAGGTTCGCCCGACGAGCTCAAGGAACGTGCTCGAGCCGTGCGAAGCCAGGGAAAATCATGAACAATGCTCTAGCGTCTACTGCATAGAACCCTACAGTCCCCAAAACCCTAAACCCCAAACCCAAAACCCTAAAACCCTAAAACCCTAAAATCCTAAAACCCTAAACCATAAACCCAAAAAGCCAAAAACCCTATAGTACCCTTTACAGGGACCCCTTAAAGGGGACCCTTTCAGGAAGCCTTCACAGTCCTTTTTCTTGGTTCCTTTGTCGGGTTTCATCTCACTGAATCGATTTCATTGCGATTTCGTGTGCTCCTCTTGAGGCTTGGGGGTTCCATCTCAGTACTTCGGCAACTTTAGGGTTTGGGGTTTAGGGTTTATAGGGTTTATAGGGTTTAGGGTTTATGGTTTTAGGGTTAAGGTTTTAGGTTTTAGGTTTATAGGGTTTGTAGGGTTTATAGGGTTTAGGGTTTAGGGTTTCATTCATGGCGCCTACCTCTGATGGAGGCACACCTCTTCTGTACAACTACGAGCTGCTTGAGTGCCTTGAAGATAGGCCAGGAGTTATAGAGTTAAAGGATTGAAGGGGGAGGGGGGGGGGGTGTTTTGGAATTGAGCCCTGAACCCTACACCCTAAAACCCTAAATCCTAAAACCTTAAAACCCTATAAACCTTAAACCCTAAACCCTAAACCCTATAAGCCCTAAACCTTAAAACCCTAAACCCTAAACCCTATAGTACCCTTTAAAGGGACCCCTTAAAGGGACCCGTTCAGAAACTTTAAACCGTTTAGGGCCCAAGAAGACAACGACCTCCCAGCCATGCCCAGCAAACCACAGCCATCCCAGAGCCAGGAGTTCGCTGTTTAGGGATTTAGGGTTTTAGGGTTTAGGGTTTAGGGTTTTAGGGTTTTAAGGTTTAGGGTTTAGGGTTTTAAGGTTTAGGGTTTAGGGTTTTAGGGGCTTTAGGGTTTTAGGGTTTAGGGCTTTAGGGTTTTAGGGTTTTAGGGTTTAGGGTTTAGGGTTCAGCCATCCCAGAGCCTGGAGTTTAGGGGTTGACTCCCGGAACCTGGCTTAAAAAAAAGAGTATTGGGGGAAGGGAGGGGGTATACAGTTTAGGGTCTAGGGTATCTTGTCATATAACTGTAACAAGGAGCCCTAGAGAAAAACTTGGTACTTCTTCAAGCCTTATAAGCCCTAAGCACCACGTTGCACTCTTCAGACACCCTCAACCCTAAACCCTCAAAACCACATTGACTCTTCAGACACCCTAAACCCTAAACCCTAAACCCTCAACACCACATGCACTCTTAAGACACCCTAAACCCTAAACCCCAAACGCACTCTTAAGACACCCAAACCCTAAACCCTCAACACCACGTTGCACTCTTAAGACACCCCGCTTCCAGCCTCGGAAGCGGCCGACTTTGTCGCGGCTTTTGTGGCCTCGTAGAGTTCCGTCATCTTCTGGTCCATCTCCTCGACCATAATATACCATAACATATTACAACATACTATAACATACTATAATATACTACTATAATATACTATTATAACATACTAGAATATACTATAATATATTATAATAATCAGCCTCTTGCTGAGTGTTGTTTCATCAGAAATCAGTAAACGCAATGTATCTGTAGATTCGTGCATGTATATAGATATATATACACACACATGCAGACTGGATGCACATTATTTTGTATATATGTATATGATATGGTTGTGTATGTCTACGTATATGTTTATGTACGCGTGTATGCATATGGGTATGTATACTGTGAACATATAATGCAGGTGCTTGCGAGGTTTCTCTGGGCTGGGACTTAATTGGAATCTACCAGAACATGGAGCGAATACTGTCATCCACACGCCCCGACTATGGTACCTCAAACGAACTTCTTTAGCAAGAGCCCTGTTCTAAGTTCAAGGAATCAGGCCTGGCTTCTTGCTCTCTGGTCTGAAAGCTCTGCCTGTAAGACCTTAAGCCCTGAGGCCTGATACGACGGTTGATGATATAAATCCTGCATCACCCATAATAAGGAGTATACCAGAACTCCCATAGTTTAGGATCCCTAGACCCTAAACCCTAAACCATAATTCCCATAGTCTAGGGTCCCCTAAACGCTAAACCAACCTTCCCATAGTTTAGGGATCCTTAAGGTAATGCAGGATCTATATCCTTGGTTTCCCAGTAGCCCTCTAAAAATACGGGTGCCCTTTTTCCTACTAATTGGCTTTTAATAAGGGAACCCCAAAAGAAAAAAAGGGCAAAAGGGTCCAACCTACTGTTGATGATCAAAATCCTGCATTACCCCAAGGACCCTAAACTATGGGAATTATGGGTATATTCCTTACTTATTCTGGGTGATGCAGGATATATATCATCAACCGTAGTATCCTCAGCAGCAGGAGCCTCAAACGCTAACTCCCAGAATCCCGGACTTCCAAAACCTCGCTTCACCCCCTTAGTTGCTGAGGTCAGAAGCGCAATCAAGTGTACACTGTCAGTTCTGTCAGTTCTGATCATCTTATCCCAAAAAGTTCAAAAAATGTACTCATTCAGCTACTAAGCCCCTAAACCCTAAAACCCCTAAGCCCTAAACCCTACGCCCCTAAACTGCACAAACCTCCTATGGTTGGGCCTTGTGGTTCCCTCGAGGGCTCTTCAAGACCCTATGGATGCCCTAGAGATAGAGAAAGGGCGCAGAAAAAAAAACAGAAACACCAGAAAAAAAAAACCTTGACGTCAGCCACATACGCCAAGTTTTCTTATGAGCCCTTATCGCAATGGAAGGTTCACTTCTTCAATAAGGCCGTTGAGTTTCTCTGCAACACGCCGAACCCAGAGATCCCAATACCCCTTAATTAAGGAATATACCTTAAACTATAGGGGCCTTAATACTATGATTTAAGGTATATTGCCTTAGTTAAGGGGTATATTGGGTTCTCTGAGAAGCCCCTAAACTCTAAACCCTATATACCCTAAACCCCCAAACCCTAAACCCCTGGGGCACTGGGTTCTCTGAGAACATCTCTCGCCTTCGCCTTTTCCATGGCCTTCTTCGCTCCTTTGCCAGCTGCCTGTTT
Organism: Symbiodinium necroappetens; assembly: GCA_905231915.1. Classification (NCBI taxonomy): domain Eukaryota; class Dinophyceae; order Suessiales; family Symbiodiniaceae; genus Symbiodinium; species Symbiodinium necroappetens. The sequence continues at coordinate 8,344 of CAJNJA010006663.1, forward strand.
AGGGTATAGGGTTTAGGGTTTGGGGTTTAGGGTTTATAGGGATTTAGGGTTTTAGGGTTTAGGGTGAAAGTTAGGCTGTTCGGGTGTCATTGGGGTTTTTGGGCGTTAGGGTTTCATTGGGGGCTTGAGGGCGTACACTGAAGGCTTTAGGATGGATGCTCTGGGATTATAGGGCTTAAGGGTTTCAGGTTTTAGGTAGGGCTTAGGATTTAGGGTTTCGTTGTGGCTCGTATAACTCCATGGTTGCATGAAGGCTTGCGTACAAGTCTAGATTGGTTTGAGAAAACTATGGGGGTTTGTATGTTAAGGTATCGCAATAATAGTTGAACGGCTCAAAGAGTGTATAAGGAACTTATATGGGGTTTCCCAGCCACAGAGCATAATCCGCGGCATCTTTGTGGGTTTGGGATACTGGAGTGGATATGCTTCGCGGGTATGCTTTGCCAGACTTCAAAACGCACAGGCTGGCCCGGCATTTCTGCTAGACAGAGCGACGGCTCAGCGAAGCTGCTCGAACCCCAAATAGGATGCCCAGAGACTCCCCCCAGATCGAGTGCAATGTCGTTTTTTGCATAATTATGTGCGTCTGCATACTGTCCGCTGTGCCAGTTTGTGGAGAAATTCCCTTTACAACATCCCAAGCACCACCCGCTTCCCACAAAAGGTCCTGACGTCAAGATTTGCACACCAGACGCCTTGCGCACAGCATCACATGTGCCCAACCATATTGCCAGGTCAACCTGCTGTTGGTCCAATTCGCCGCCTTCATTCGCGCCTACGGTACTCCAACCATGACGTACCAGGTTGCTGCTGTCGGGTAATATGCACATGACTGAGAGCCTGGGTCGAAGGCAACGAAGTGAAACTCTCCCACATCTGAAAGAGCCGCAAAAGATAAAGGAATACCATGACGGATCTCCTCATAATTTAGGAATTTAAGGTACATTCCTTATTTGGGGTGTTTGTTTGGAGTCCCTGGGGATTTGAGTACCACCTGCCTGAAGCATTGCTTCTTCGACTTGGTAAAGTCTGTCTCAGCCTGAGCTCCAGCCATGAACCCGTAACCCTTAAGGGTTTAGGGTTCAGGGCCTAGGGTTTAGGGTTTAGGGTTATAACAGTAAAACCGAGACATTTGAACACTAAGTCCTCAGGCGGTGTATCTTAAACGTTCCTAAACCTCAAAAACTCTCGATTTTGGGACCTAAAAGCCCTACAGTTTAGGTCCTACGTTTGATGACATAAATCCTACATTACCCATAATACGGAATATACCATCATTCCCATAGGTTAGGACTTATATCATCAACAGTAGGACCCTCTAGGACCCTAAACCCTAATCCCTAAAGGAACGAGACCCCCGCCTTTACTTCCTCTGCGATCTTTGCTGTGTCCTTGCGGCTGCAGACATAGGGATATGGGTAGTTCTCTAAATCAAGGTCCCAGATTGGGCCCTTTTTAGAAGGGTGCCGTACTATATGGGGGACCTAAAAAGGGACCCTAATTTAGAGAACTACCCATATACTGTTTATGATATAAATGCTGCGTTACTTGAAGGACCCTAAACTACAGGACATATAGTATGTTCCCTATTATATGGGTAGTGCAGGATTTATATCATCAACCGTAGTACGGGTGTCGATGGTGCTCTGAAACGGGTTTTATGGGTCTGAAGGCTTCGCGGGTAGTTGTGTGTCAGCTTATAAGTACCTTCAAGTACTGGGTTCTTGTTAAGAACTTAATTTAATAAATTTAAGCCTATAATAGTAGATCTCTTAACAAGAATCCAGATTAGCTGTCTGCCGGGTGCCGCGGAGTACGGTGTCAGGTCGCTGCACAGGTCCCTAAACTTGACCTTAGGGGCTGAGTAACCTAGCCCAAAAAAGGTTAACCTTTTCAATTATGGTAGGAGTATATAAGCCCCAAAAGGTTAAAGGTTACCTACTCAGCCACCAAGTAACCGTTGTGATGCGTGGAGTTTAGGATCTTCGGAGTTAGGATTAGGGGGACCCTTGGGATAAAAGACCCTCTTAATACGGTCCCTTTTAAGCGGGCCATAAGCAGGGTTAAGAAGGGTCCCCTTTTCAGGGGTCTCCCTTATAGTGCCTAGGAGATCTGCAAGCCCTAAACCCTAAACCCTAAGCTAAACCCTAAGCCCTAAGCCCAAAGCCCTAAGGGTTTAGGGTTTAAGGTTTAGGGCAAAGCCCTAGGCCCTGAAGGTGCAGGTGTTGATCTCGTGGTCTTGCTGCAAGGCTCCACATCGCAACGGCCTATCTACGGGTTTATTGTGTTAGGCTTTGAGGCCTTAAACTGTAGGGCACATAACTTAATTTTCAATATGAAACGTGAACCGGAGCTGGATATAGTAGTTCGGATAGTATGGGGGGCCATAGGAACTAGAATAAGAATTGTAGGCTACGTTGTATTCAATAATGAGCCTGAGACAGAGTGCTGTGAATGTTCAGGAGAAATACCCCCGAAGTCCAGTCGAATTACGGCTGATGATAAAATCCGTAGCATTACCTTGAGGACCCTAAACTATGGGGATTATGGTATATTTCTTATTATGGGTATTGCAGGATTTATATCATCAACCGTATCAAGGGCCCTATACTAGGCATATAACAGCTTCACAGCAGTGCCTTGTTTGTCTCAGTATGAGCATCGCTGCATCACAAGGAGTGCCCACGGCAGGATGCTTTTCGAGTATATTTCGTGTTTGGTGTGTGTCTTAGTCTTAAGGGACAATAGGAGGGACCCCTAGAAGGGACCCCTAATCCTAATACCCTGTATGGCCCTTGTATACCCCTTAGATGGTCTCATAACGCCCCTAAAACACCCCAAGGGTCCGTTTAAGCCCTTGAGGGTGTCTTTCGGGAGGAACCCCCCCTACACAACACATTCCGCCCGAAACCCTTCGGGTCCTTGGAGGATTTGGCCAAGTCCTTCGCATGCTTCCAGGCCTGTCTTGGAGTTCTCTCTTCTTCAACAACCCAGGCCCAAAAAAGTTCTCCACTTTTTAGGGTAGACCTAATATATAAGGCCACAAAGTGGAAATATCTCCCATTGGCCATCTAAGGGTGTCCGGTTTCGGGGTTCGTTCAAGACTATTGCTTTGACCTTACTGTCTAGGATTCAGAGTTTGCCGCTAGGGGTCCGAAAAGCAGCCCTGCTGCATTCGACCCATGCACCAGGACCTTCACGGCCATGTTGGACGAAACTGCAACGGCCACTTCACGCCAGCTCTGCTGGCTTCGCGCACAGCGCCGACTTCAGTAATCAAACCCGCAATGTGAACGACGAAGTGCGTGCGGCCAACTCCCAATTCACGAAACTGCATAATGACGTGCGCCGGAAAGGGCCTGTGAATCTACGCAGTCGGTTCCATGCTGAACGAGATATGCAACTTAATACATATCAGCCCTCAGCGGTCGGCTACTTGGACCACAACACCATGCTCTTTGGCCGCTCTGTAGCTAAGGGCGCACAAATCTTGTTCATACTCTGTTCTAAAACTTAACCCTGAACCCTCAACCCCGAAAACCTAAATCCCTAAACCCATAAGGGTTCCGCCATCACACCCTGGCCAAGCGCTATAAATACCTTGCAAAGCCCTTCAGAGCCCTACACTCTGCTTCCTATTGGGACTAAGGACAACTTGAACTCTAGTTGCCGTACTTATAACTGCTTTTAACCGCGCCCGCCCCGCTGAATTTCTAAGTAGGATGCAAGCAAGAGTAGAAGCCTACCTCACTTACTTGGTCCCCTGATCCTTTAAGTAGTAGGAGCAGACACCTAAACAGCTGCAAAAAGAAGCGCCCATTCTACGAACCCTGGGCCCTAAACCCGAAATCCTACACCCTAAGCCTTGGTTTCACGGGAACTTGGAGGTTCATGGGTAGTTATAAGTAGGGATATAAGTTATAGGTAGGATAACTATAGTTCTAGCCTATGTTAGCGGACTTATAACTCCACTCATATCTACCCATGAACCTCCAAGAATGCATCGTCCTGGTCCTAGACCAAGCAAGTCCCAGCAGAAAATCCTGGTGAAACGCCAATAACAACAACAGCAACATCCCACGAGACTCCAAAGCCCCTGAACCAAGAAATTGTACGCCATACGGTTGATGATGTACATCCTGCATTACCCATAATAAGGAATATGCCATAATTCCCTTAGTTTACGGCCCTTACAATAATGCTAAGGATTTCTATCATCAACAGTATCAAGGAGCCCTCTGTAGTTTCAATCAGAGTCCAGCAAACCACCCTACCCAGCCCGCTATTCAAAGAAACAAAAACACCGTAGAACGCCTGCAAAGGAACACCCCAAAATCACGCACTCATCTAGGGGCCTTCATAATAATGAGAATAGGGTTTTGGGATTATATCATACTATAAATATAATACAGAACGCCCCAAAATAGTATTGGTAACTATTTAGGCTCCTATATTACACCCTACACCCCAAGCCAGAAACCCTGTAAACCCTAAACCCGAAGATCTAAACCAGAAAGGTACATTTCATGCCCCGCCGCCTCTTTGGCGGCTTCCTCGGCCTGCTGATTGAGCTTGGGTTTCAATCTGCAATTTATAGGGTTTAAGGGTCTAGGGTTTCAATATGGTTGATAGGGTGTTTAGGGTTTAGGGTTTGACATTTGAATTCAGTGTATGGGGTAATTATCGGGCTTTGTAGGCTTTTGCAGGGTGTTGCAATGTGCTTCCCATGGTTTTTGTGGAGTCAAAAAGGGTCTTAATGAAGAATTTTCGACACGGCTCTCTTGTGATTCATAGGGCTTGTTACAGGCGTTTCTGGAAGGCTTCATGTAGGGCTGTGTTCGGTGTTATCGGCCTGTATCCGTTTATTTACCATTTGTATCATCACAGGGCTAGACAAGATCTTATTGCCGAATTTTTCATAATGCTTCGCAGGTGTATAGGTGCCTGTCTGACGGGCTCCACGAAGCATATATTATACAAAGGAACGACCGGGTCGTCCGTGGAATGCGAGAATACTGAACCCCGGAGACAGGGGGTCCAGAGATACGAGAATGACGGAATGAGGCCTCAAAAGCCCATTCTGATCATGGCTTGGGGGCCCTTGTTCCATGAATTCCAGAACTGCAATTACATGGGCCCTCTTGGATACCTAACTAATGACAACCTGGTACAACCTAATATGGCACTAACGACACCGTATACAGCCAAAAGGAACCCATGAGTGGCAGCATCATGCAGCATAGCCAGGCGTCAACCTCGAGAAAGGAGCCCAAAATGACGACCCATGAGTCCCTCACCCTACACCCCAAAACCAAAAACCGAAAGAACCCCAGAAAGAACCTCTGAGTCCACGCTAAACTTAAACCCGAATTCGACCAAACGAACAGTAGAACCTCTGAAGCCCCTAACCCTTAACATGAATATATGCCTATGCCTATTATCTGTTTTACAACATTCTACAGTTATTACTGCTATTCTTGATATTGCTGCTGTAGGATTATAATCTGTATTTAATTAAACCCAATGAGCCGTTAAACCCCAAACCCTTCAGCTCTTCGGCAAAAGCAGAGGAGACCATCAGCCCCTAACAGGGTTTAGGGGCTTAGGGTTTTGGGCTTCGGGGTTTGAGGTTTATTGCTTAGGGGGTTTAGGGTTCCGGGTTTAGGGTTTAGGGTTCCCAAAGGCTCCATGTACCTATATAGTAGCTACTTGGGCCTTAAAGGGGTCCCTATGGAGGTACTTTAAGGCCTAAGTATCTACTATGAAGGTACATGGACCCTTAGGGGTTTAGGGAGACCATGAGTCCTTAACAGCAATATCAGAAACTGCCTCTGCAGCGTAGTCCACACCCCGCGCAGCCACGGAGACAAAGACCTCTTTTCAGGAGCTCTTCAGCAGGGAGCTAGTAAAGGAGCTTTTTAGGCAGCCTTGTTGAGTTTTCTGTGGTTTTCTCTGGTGTTTCTACGGCGGCAGGGTTTGTTCTAAACGTCCCTATAAACGGTGCCTTAAAGAGCTTCATAGCGGCCGTTAACAGGCCGTCGTTAGGGTGCGTCTTTTAAGAGACGGTATAACAAGGGCTTTGTGAGAAGGAGGTTTAGACATCTTGACCCGGCTTCTCTTGGCCTCTTCTGGGCTTACCACCGGGGGCGGCTCTTCTCTCTGGGGGAACCAATCGCAGCACAATCCCAAAGAAGGAGATAACCTTATGGCGATTTGGGGGCGCCGGGACAACTATGTTCAAGCGAAGAACCTGCTTCCAGAATCCTCAAGATCTTCAGACTCGGCTCACATGCTCACCCTTCAAACCCTAAACCCTAAACCCTGCAAGCCCAATTCGGGTGTTGGTGTAGTCTTCCTCAGGCCTTGAATCCCTTACGCTCTAAACTTCGAAACTGGTACGTGGCACCTACTTAAAGGATCGTGGATTGTGTAAGTAACGTTATACAGTACGTACCCTAGCATGAGCAGTAAGTACTTACTAGCATAGTTATCCTACTTATAACCCTACTTGCGAAGTCCCTGATCCTTTAAGTGGGAACATGTATAACAACTCAAATATGAAACAATATTATTAGCTATGTTACTAGGAAAAGTAAGGTTCAAGGGAACGGATGGCTTCGCTGGTCCCTTCCAACCCTGAGGGTGCTGAGCTCCCGGCTGCAGCCAGCAGGACACCGCGCATCATGGCGGCTCCGTGCGGCACTACGTTCCACTGGGAATTTGCGGGCGCCAGCCGGTGGAGATCACGACGGGAAGATCGGTACTTTGCTTCTGCAGATCCCTAAACCTCTAACCCTAAACCCTAAACCTAAACCCAAAAAAGCTGGCGTCTGAGAAACCTGAAGTGCTTTGCAAGGCTGTCCATGACTCTTCAGTACAGCCGGGGCTCAGCTGCAGCGAGGCGGATTCACAAAACAATTAGGGTTCTGGGCGGGGTGCCCTAAACCCTAAACCCTAAAACCCTAAACCGAGGGTTTACGGGCCTTTCAAAACTAGATTGGAATGGGTTCCTCCAGAGGGTGCTTCAACCAGGGGTCTAACACGGATTGTTCTGCAATGTGGCTTTAGCGGGTTTTGGTATAGGGTTCTTATTGACTAGAATGGGGTTTCGGGGGGTATACTCTCCTATATCTTTATCAGGGACGAAAAAAGTGACATTTACCAATTTTCGAGGATGAGGAATCGTTGAAGGAATCTGCCTTGAATCGCGGGATGGATCCCCCCCGGAATCTAAAGCACATGCCTTGATCAACTCATCTACTTAAACCCACAGAATGGATCCCCCTAGAATCGAAGGCATATTCCTTGATTCGGGAACCTACCTGAAATCAGAATATGGTCCCCCCTTGAGAATATGCTGCAATATTATTCAATATTCCTTAATTCAGAAACACACCTGAAACCTTAAATTGTAGAGCTCCCTATCATTGCCTTAGGGGTTGAGTATCCTAGCCCAAAAAAGGGTTAACCTTTCAAGTTGTAGTAGTGTTATATTTATAAGCCCCAAAAGGTTAAAGGCTACCTACTCAGCTACTCAGTATCCCTAAACCCTAAACCCTAAGCCTTAAAGGAGCCCTTATAGGAGCCCTTAAAGGAGCCCCGGAATGCACCTGAACTCCTTTTTATAGGGCCCCCTATCATTGCAGGTACGGTGAATTGAAGTAGGGGCTTTGGAGTCTCACCGAAGCGCTCAGGGACGCCTCCAGTGATGCTTAGAGGCTCGAGGGACTCGGTAGATAAGGATATAAGGTTTAGGGTTTAGGGTTTAGGGATATATATATATATAAGGTTTAAGGTTTAGGGTTTAGGGTACCTCAAAGGGGGGGTGAGAACACGCAAGTAACTAACATTACCATCATACGGTTGATGATATGAATCCTGCAATACCCATAATAAGGAAAAGACCGTAATTCCCATATGTTTAGGGGTGCTTAAGGTAATGCTCAGGATTTCTGTCATCAACAGTAGTTCAGCGTGTCGTAGCGGAGAATATGCTCCTAGCCCCAAGAGTCCATGTACCCAAATAGTAGGGTTTAGGG
>CAJNJA010006664.1:3121-43559 GCA_905231915.1 Symbiodinium necroappetens
ATACATATATATATGTATATGTATAGACACTTGTGTGTGAGTGTGTGTACTGATGTAGCGATTGTTGCTTCGTTCATGCGCCGCTGCAATACTGTACTATTAAGACATACTCTCCTTGACGACGTCGGCATTCTAAAGGAGGGAAAGGGCATGCAGAGAGGTCCCAGATGCCCATGTTGGATTCAACGTATACTGGATACCCACCCGATCCTCAACCCAAAAGGATTTCCGTGCAGATCGGCTTAGGGTCTGGATGTTCAGGGTTCACCGATGACACGTGAGTTTGCAAGGCATGGACCTCTGAGACTCAGATTTATGCTGCTGTGACTTCGCCCTTCAGCCAGCCATTATGGCATTCTTCAGACGGCCGGAAACGTTCAAGCATTCTGAAGAAGCAGTATGACCGGGTCCTTCCGACTGAAGTATGTCCTCAGTACATCACAGCGGCAGGTCTTGGTTGTGATCATTCTGCTGAACATGCTGCTGGCGATCATCATGGACAACTACATGATGGTAAAGCAGCTCTGCTGAATTAATTGTCACATGGTACGTACCAGTACTATTTGTTCGTTTGACGTAAACATGGAGCTCAAGAAGGCCTTCCTGCGTCATGCAAACCTTGACTCGCAGACCCCACCCTCGAAGCTGCGTCTACGTTGATGCTAGAACCGGGTCATCTCAGGAGCTGTTAACCTACAGTACTTCATGCGGACACGGGCCAGTGCTGCCCGTTATCACCGGTGTGCTGAGTGCCAGTCTGCGTTTGACACCCTCGAGCGACTGAACGCATGTCGACTCTGGCTGATGTTCCAACCACGGGGCAATTGCTGCAGATCTCTTGCCTCGGTGTCCGGTTTAGGGTTTAGGGTTGATCACGATATGAAGGGCCTCTGCAACCGTCCCATTGCTTTGTACACGTTCGCATGCATGTACACGCATACGAACAAGCAGGAGCATGCATGCCTGCATACATCCATACTTACATACATGCATACAAGACATGGGTACACGCATGCTCGAACTAAAGTACGATTGTATGTGCATCTAACGACACCTGTCGCAGCACCGCTTCTCACGGCAACAAGTCGCATTAACGAACCTTGGATTTTAAGGCCGACATCCTACACCGCTGGCATCTAACCACTAAACTTCACTAAACTCTTCAAAACGGATCCAAACCCCCTAAACCCTCTAAATCCTACACCAAGTGAAGCTGCAAGTTCCGCCTCTCCCCGACCCCACCCTCCCAGGAAGCGTGCGCGGCTGCGCCAGTCGTTGCTCCACCAGCCCCCGGCTGCAGAATTCCTCCGCTTCTGGTTTTGAGGGTTTAGGGTTTTAGAGAAGAAGCGATCCTGCTGCATGGTGTGTTCCTTCGGATATTGATTTTCAGAGACTCTCCTTCGAATGACAGGGGATGCATGGTGCCTAGATGAATCAACGTATGTACTATGCTTCTGGGCCCTGGGCCCTGTTAAGTGTACATGCGAGCTTGATTCAAGGGGGACTATGCGCTTCGGCATACGACGATTCCGGGCCAAAGGCTCAGGCATCGTAGGTTGTCAGTTTCGCATCTTGCTTAAATTTCTCTTGATTAATGACAAGAGAAGCTCATATCCTGGAATGCATATCTCCGCAAGACTTCTGTGGGCCAGAGTTTTGCACCCAGATGTGTCGAAAGGTTTTGGGTTGCACACCATGACCCCTGAACCCGACCTGTAAACTCAGAAAGCACGCCTTTGCAGCTCAGGATCCACGAGCTGTGGCGCCGTTGGCGGATGAATCGCAGAAAGGCTGGGCTCAGCTACAAAGACCCGCCCTGTGGGAGTTCGTTCTTGCGCTCTTACTCGGAACTTATTCGATTTCTGTAGCACTTCAGGCGCTCCGTTTGAAGCGTCATGTCTTTGCATGCCTTGAGGTCTGGCGTTCTTGAAGTTGAGACTTGAAGAATCCTCTAGCCCACACCGCCCTCAACCGGAGTTCAGCCTGAAACCCTAAGCCCTTTAGGGTTTATAGGGTTTAAGGTTTAGGGTGCAGGGTTTAGGACAGCCGACTCTACACTTGGCTTCAGTGGCCTTGAATTCCTGGGAATATTCCCGAGCAGGAGCGCGTGCAGCTGAAAGAGATCCTTGGCTCATGTCCAACGGACCTCGGGAATTCCCGGTCCAACGGGGATGTGGGACCCTAAAATAGCCCTGAATCCCTGAATTCTACTCTGCAGCTTCGAGCATTTTCTCCTAGTCTTTGGTTGAAGCTTTGCACTCAGCTGAGGATTTGGAACGCTTTTGCAGAGGAAGCTGTTTGGAATCGCAAGGCATCTGGGAGTTGCGGATAAGAACGAAAGGGGTTGCGACTGCTGCCAAATCAGTGGCTTCTCCGGAAGTTAACAGGCTAGAAGAGAAAGCTCCTGCTCCATATCGATTTACATAACCCCGAATCAGGAACTCCCATCTGTTTTTCTCTGACCTCCGACGGCCCAAGGGCTTGTTATGCCTAAAATGTGGATCATGTGTTCGCATCGCTTCAATCGGATTCCGGTCTCGGCAGATGTTGGTGCTCGCCTTTCTTGACACCGGAAGCTCCCACCTTGAAATCCTGCGAGGCTCTAACAAGGGCTGAGGCCAACCACTCGAAGACGAATTGTTGCATCATCCCATATTCTCAACGAAGTCTTCCTCCAGGGAGATTGATCTCTAATTACCACTACCTCTCGCTCTCTCTCTCTCTCTCTATCTCTGTCTGTCTCGCTTCAGTTAGACAGCATGTTCAGAGCCTGGACACGGCCATGTCGAGTGGTTCAATCCAGCGCCTGAAGACTCCTGAAACGTAGCAGGTGATGTGTCAGAGCGACCGGCTGCTGAACAGCCACTTTCTTGTCGAGCCGCTTTGCTCTGCTATCTCGACATGTCATCTGTTCCATGCTTGTCGTTTGCCGCTGCCGTCAGGCCAACCCTTCAACATTAACTCATGAACTAGCAGAAAGGGTGGATCATGCACCATCTGTTGTGTCGTCCTTTCCACCTTCCATGCAGAATGCAGCCGTCCATGTCTTGTTCTGAACATGGCTGTTGCTGGACTTCGGGGCATGTCTCTCTGCCTCTCTCCCGTTGTAGAAACTTCAGCCTGCCGCCTTCGCAGACTCGTTCCCAAGCCCATGCCCTGCAGCTGAGGTTGATACCTGGTCTTCCTCCCTCGCAAGCGGAGAGGCCCATAGTTCTGCCACATCATGGGGGCTAGCGACCAGACGATGGAATTCAAGATTAGCGAAGTAGAGTCGCAGAGAGGCAAGGAGGGTGAGGTACAAGACCCAGATGTCGCCGAAGTTGCACCCAAGCAATACACTCTGAGTCTATGGAGAAATCAATGGCACGTGGCGGCAGGTTCGTCTGGATTGTTGAGGCATGTCAGGTTCCGCCATCCTGAAGGGACAGCAATATCAGCATCCATGCATGCGGTAGACGTGACATGGCCCGAAGCATTGTCGTACCATCTATGACTCTATGAGCTACAGCTCAGATGGAAGAATGACAGTAATCCCGACCGTCTGAGATCACGAACTCAGCGGAGCCAATCCACACAGACCAAAGCCTTGCTTCTCGCCCGTGCGCTTGCAAGTGCCAGAGGACACTTCACAATTCCTGGGCGCAGCATCTGCAGGCCAGCATCGCTTGTGTGTTTGTGTGTGTGTGTGGTGTTTTCCTCCTTATGCCGGGCGACGAGTCTTGTCATGATCTTTCTTCATTGTCGGGTCAGTGGGGTTCAATGTAGCTTTCAAATTGAAACTAAGTGTCCTTGTTGTGTCATGAGTGCTGTGTTGTAGCTTCAATGGCAGTCGGTGAACGTGCAATCGAGCTGACGATAGTGGCACACCCATGATAGCAGTGATTGCGACGATGATGCTGACGATGATGATTGGTGACGATGTTGGTGGTGCTCGTCACAGTCACACCGATGTTGGTGACCTGTAGGAGGCAGCGTTTATCAAGGAGGATGTCCACGGAAGTGGTGTCGGATGATTGGCACATGATGCCCCTGCCGTTCAATCTGTTTCGGTTCGCCTGTGCTCCCTTGATTTTTCCAATCAGCATTGCTTCCAGGATAGCTTGCAAGCAAGCACCACGCAAGTCCTGATCGATCTTGATCTACTTGCAGGAGACTGAAGCGCCTTTCGCCGTTAGTGAGGCCCACGAATCCCTAGCAGACTTGGAGGCAGGTGTGGATGTGCGCCAGTCTGCGGGGATTGAACGGTTGAGGACTGTGGGAATCGAACATGCTGCATGACCTCGCCTTGTACCCATCTTAAAGCTGCCATGCTAGTACTACGCACAATAACCAAGTCGTCCTGGGGCTGAGGCCCAGTTTGGGTCTCCGGCTTGTCAGCAAAACAGCGATCATGATATGTAGCAGCACATGCGAAGCTCAACAGCAGCACTGTCATGTTGTGAGAACCGTAAGAGGGTCGTGGAAGCCAGATCCAATCTCAGAACTAACATGTCCCCTCGTACAACGACGAGTGCTGCTGCTACTAGTGGTAGCATAGCTACGACAACGAGAACTGCTACTCCCTCCTCCTCCTCCTCCTTCTTCTGCTCCTCCTGCTACTACTAGGACGACGACGATTACTGCTACCACTGCCAGCCCTACTGACTGCGATGAAGTACCTTTCCCACAACTTCCTGTGAGCTCGGCAGCGGTGCGAAAGACACATGGGGGGAATAGCAGCAACAACAACAACAACGAGAAGAAGTGGTATAGAAGGAGCAACTGCAGCACCAGAACTGGCAGAACAGTTTTCGTCGGCGTGCTAGAAGCATCGCTTGTCGCCTGCAGAGCAGCACACGCTGCATCCGGAGTGGCCTGTACTACGCCTTCGACGTGGTCCACTACTTCGATAGCCGACCTGTTCCAGGGACACCTCCGAGGGATTCTGGGCTTCGCGGGATCCTGGGCTTGGGATTGCAGCTTGTTGGGCCTTTTGCCTCGGCGAGCCCTTTGAAGATGCGTCCGAGACCATCTCCTTTACCTAGTATGTGGCTTAGACATGTTGTTGCTTTCGGCTTCTTGCCACCAGCGACCTTAAACAGCTTCCGCTTGTATCTGCGTTGGCGCATCTAGCATCAGCGCTGCCAGTTGTTCCGGGCCAACATGCCTGCATGTACCCAAATTCATACAACGCAGAGCCATGCAGCCAGACAGGACGAACGATCTCGTTACGGACACGCAGGAAAAGGCGATCTTTAAGCTGGCCATGAACGAGGCGCCAGCGAGATGCCTTCTTGAAAATACAACATATCTATATATATACACATACATATCTATAGTATATATATATATATGTATATTGATATAAGGCATTTGTATGACTCTGCTTGTTGAGAGCTGTTCATGCTGTTGTGGATCTGGACTTGCCTGTGGTGCAGTGGCTCCGGGCCTCTCACCTCAGATGTCTGTCAGAAGGGGAGAGAAGATTCAATGACCGACGCGAGTTGGCGCAATCCGGAACTCAATACGTTTCAAGCAGGAAACCTGAAACCTTAAACCTCGAACCCAGCGACCCCTAAAGCCCTAAATCCTAAACTTTTTATCTATACAACCCACCCAAGATGAATCCTGTGCAACCCATACACTTCCCCACGCAACAGGCCATTGAAGAGGAGGAGGAGTTAGCTGCCTTCACCGAGCGCGCAAGACGGGAGGAGCCCGGCTCGGGCTTATCGAGTTAAGCTTTTCCCTAGGGCTCCAGCTACCTAAATAGTAGGTTACTGGGGTACATAATATATGGTTAGTAATCCACTATTTAGGCAACTGGAGCCCTAGGGTTTGGTAGAAAATTCAAGCTTTGCTTTGGGTTCAGGGTTTAGGGCTCAGGGTTCGGAGCTGGGCGCAGCACAGAGAGATCAATGAGGCGCTCTCATATACTGTTCAAAACTTTCAGAGCCTGGGGTGGATGGGGCGATTAGTTGAAATTGTTCTCGCTCTCAGGTTCTTCGGGTCGCAAACCTTGCGCTAGTTGCTAAGATTCAATCCATGATGCACCGACATTGTGGCTGAACATGTTTCCAACTACAACATTGGCATGGCTGTCATCTTAGGCCTGCGATCATAGCCATCTCACTATATTCTTTGCAGTATTGCAGCAGTCATACTATGGCTCAGCATTCGGCATCGCGGGAAGTCTTCTTAAAGAAGCCGCTTGACTGCCGACCCCCAGCAGGAGAAGGACAGCGAGAGGACAGCTTCTCGTCCGCAAACTAAAAATGGTCACCAACTACCGAACCTCTTAGTGTCATGTTTTTGCTTGGGGAGGAGGGGGTCTGTATGGGACCTCAGACAGGAAGATGATCGACCCGCATTACATACACACATATACATGGTATAAAGACACGCATGCATACATAACATACAAACCGACGAACCGACATACGTGTGTCCATGCATACCTACATGAATGCGTTCCTTTGGCCATCCGTTCATTCGTTCTAAACCTTTAAAGGGAGGACTCGGTGCCCGAGCTCCACAAGCGTCCAGAAGCATCGATGGTAACAACTTGCCTTGCTCTTGTGATTGTAGTTAGACGAAGCTTTCGAGCGGATCTCACCGGGAATTGACTGTGTTTGAAGGCACTGCTTGGAGTGAAGGGCTTGTGAAAGCTCCCTCTGCTATTCCATATACGCTGCGTAATGAGTTCGCGCACGTCAGTCAGCAAGGTTCACCATCGCATAGGTGCGGATGTGCAGTATCAGCAGGGGTTTCCAAACCCCACGCTCCGATACAGGAGCGCTGCGAAGTCAACAAGTATTCAGCATTGCTTGTCTGCCTGTCTGTCTGTCTGCCTGCGCCTGTCTCTGTCTGTCTCCGTCCGTTCGTCTGTCCCTCCGTCCGTCCGTCTGTCTGTTGTTTGTCTTTATTGCTGTATTCAAAGCCAGTAACTAGGTAATCAAGTAAGTGAGTATGTATGTATGTATGTATGTATGTACGTATGTATGTATGTATGTATGTGAAATAGTTTGTTCGTTTGTTTATTTGTTTGTATTTTTGCTTGCAAGTGTGTTTGTTTGCTTGGTATTCATTTAGCCAGTAAGTATGCATGCAAGCAAGCAAGTAAGTAAATGATTAGCTAGATATCGGTGTACAGATGTACCCATGTCTGTAGATATACACACATTTGTTCATTTGTCTTGTGTGGTATATTTATATATTTATATATTTATAGATGTATTCATTTTCAAGTTTATATTTCTTACTATCATTATTGTTATTTCCTAATAACAATAATCATAATATTATTAATTATCATTATTACTACTATTAGAAGTAGTAGTAGTAGTAGTAGTACTAGTAGTAGTAGGAGGAGGAGAAGTAGGAGAAGTAGTCGTCGTCGTCGTCAAGAAGAGTGTTTCAGGTCGTGGCCTTCGTGGAGGATCAGACTGCGAGGCTCTCCAGCGAGGCAGCAGAGACCTTGGCCCAAGCGCTGCAAAGCTTGGCATCCCGGCAACAAGGAGAGGTTCAGGTTTTAAGGGGCCCAAATTAGGACCCGACTTTAGATTTTTGGATTGAGGGTTTAGGGCACAAGTTTAGCGTATAGGGTTTAGGGTTTAGGACCCAAGTTTAGGGTTTAGGGCCCAAGCTTAGAGTTTAGGGGAGCACTGAATGACAGCTTCTCTTCTAACGCAGCTCGTTTCTGTATTTTTTTGGGTTTTGCAAAAGGGGTTTATGGGGGGAGGTTCTTATTACCAGGCCTTATGTTGTCCTCCAAAGAAGCAATTTAGTTTGCGCTGAGTCTTTGTTCGGGTCCCCGGCTTTCTGGGTTTCGTCATCCTCGCCAGCGGGACTCTTTTGAGGCGTTACATACGCCCCAAATGCCTAAAGCTTACTTCCGAAGCCTCGAGCCTTCGGACTCCAACCGCAAAAGCTGCAGCAAAATCCATGAATCCCCCCTTTCGAACGCTTCTGCAAACTGTAAGCCCCGAATTTCCTGAAATGGTGAGGACGACTGTCGAAGACCCCCATATATCTACACTCCGCAGGCGGCTCTGTCTTTCTGACAACTTCTGGTCGAGAAGCTTTAGGATTGACAGAAACCTGGTATTGATCCCAGCCTTCAATCTAGACCACGAGCTTGGAGTACCAAAGTCAGCTCTGAGCACTCAAGAGGTTTTCTCGGTGAGAGCAGGTTTTGTCTTCAACATGGAATGGCACAGTCTGCAGGGGGTCGTGGTCTCTGCCTTCAATCGCTGAGCCTCCAGGCCTCCGAGTCCGAAGCTCATCAGACCATTTCGGACGACGGCATTTGGGGATTTTGCGAGTCGGGCTTCGAGCCCTGCAAGAAAGGCTGCCCCAGGCGACCTCGCACATGAGGGTCCTTTAATTCCTGGTGGGGATGCAGTGCGCCACTCTTAAGGAATGCGGACCCTCACATGGGGGCCCCAACAATGGAGAACTACCCATATGCTCTGATGTTGCTCTTCCTTCAAGCATCAGCCTGGCACTATTTTCGCACTAGCAGTTCATGCCTCGCCACCATATCAGACACAATAGATGCCGCTCCAGCATTGCAAAGCCAAGGAGAAGCGCCAGGCACTGCATTTCTTGAAGCGGGCATGTTGCTTACGGACTTGCGGACAGTTTTTTTCGGCTCGGGCGCAGTGGTGGACTTGGCTGCAATCGAGTATAGGCTTATGTTCGGATCGGCTGGTTTGACAGAAGTCGCAAGTTTGAGTGGAGTTTCATCAGCAGCGCAAAGAGCGCAAATACAGGTGCCGGGACGGTGTCAACCTGATACCGAAGGGTGCCGAGACCCTGCTGTTTTTCATAAAGCCATCCTCAGTACAAGGAGCTGCTTTAGTGGTTATGTTTGAGTTTTCCAAACACCATTCTGAGAAGCTCCTCTCTGAAGTATGTGGGGCCAGCGGCTCAGACAGTAATCCCTTCAGCACAATTTCAGGGTTTAGGTTTTAGGGTTCAATTCATGAATCACCATGTTACAGGCAACCACCGTATTGCTACTGCCTCCCTGTACGCCATGCAAGCAGTCAGAATGAGCCGCATGGTCTCTGCCGCAGATCCACATCGAGCAGCGCGAGGATGCGATGACGGATGCCGTTCGGCAGATGCACGCGCCATCCGACTGGAGTTTGCAAGACTTTGCCCGATAAGCTTAAGCCATGTAACAAATGTAAGGTTACTGCACCAAGCTCCGGAAGATCGGAAAGTCGCTGGTTACTTTTGTGATTCTGATTGGTGCTAGCATTGCTGTTGTTCTTAGTTGTTGCGTTTGTTTTTTTTTTGGGCCATGCTGAAGCAGTTGGAGCAGAGGAGATCTGCGAGCCGTTGGAACCTTTCTACTCGGCCACAAACCCTACATTATCCCCAAATAACCTACGCCTCCAGGAAACAAACCCTAAACCCTAAACCCTATGAAGGACTTGCATCACCCGGAAACCCTAGTAAGGAAACCTGGAAAGGCAGTTTTATACGGTTCAGGTACACCCTTTATTGCAAAGCATCCAAAAGCCCCGGAAGCAGCAAGAGGCCAAGAGCTCTTTTTTGGGCCTTACTAATTACCTGTACTACTTTTGGGGGTTCCTTATTATGAGTCTAGTAGAATATTCCCCCAAATCTATTTATATATTGTTAAGGCCCTGTACAGCAACCATTGAAGTCTGTGACCATGGAGGCCTTTGACCCTAGACGCCCTATGCGACACAAAACATTATGCGGTGAATCCTTAAACCCGACAATCCCTGTGTAAACCTAAAGAGCAGATAGTATGGAAATAAGACCATAGCCCTTAGCAGCCATCTACACCGAACAAAAAAACAAAGATCTAAAGCGCTAAACTCTGAACTCTTAAAAAAACCCTGAACCCTAAGCCCCAAACCCCACCTCCTGTTCCCAAAGTACCTATCTAGGGACTACTTTAAGGCCAAAGTATTACTATTTGGGCACATGAACCTTTAGGGTTATAACTACAAGATCCTAAACCCTAAACCCTAAAACCTAAACCCCCAACCCTATAAACTCTAAACCCTATAAGCCCTAAGCCCAAAGCCCAAAATTCCCCAGTTCAGGCGCCTACTTCAGCTGCGCAGCGATGCGGCGATTGCGACTCGTCGCCTGGAGAAGGCGGTAAAAAGTCTTGAGGTTCTTAGGGCTTGGGGTTTAGGGTTTAGGGCTTTAGGGTTCTAGGGTTTGGAGTTTCGGATCTATAGGGTTCAGGATTCTTAGGGTTTGTTTAGGGCTTTAGGGCTTGAGGGTTCTAGGGTTCTTAGGGTTCTTAGGGTTTAGGGTTTGCAGTTTCGGATCTATAGGGTTTAGGATTCTTAGGGTTGTAGGGTTTAGGGTTTGTAAAGTTTGGGCTTGTGGGGGTTTGAAGTTCGGGATCTATAGGGTTTAGGGTTTTTAGGGTTTGAAGTTTGGGGTCTCTATAGGGCTTTAGGCAGGTTTATAATTTTCAGGGTTTGAAGTTTGGGATGTGGAGGGTTTTGGGGTTTTAGGGTTTGAAGTTTGGGATCTATAGGGTTTAGGGTGTTTAGGGTTTGAGATTTGGGATCTACAGGGTTTAGGGTTTTTAGGATTTGAAGCTTGGGATCTATAGGGTTTTAGGTTTTTAAGTTTTAGGGTTTGAAGTTTGGGATGTAGAGGGTTTTGGGGTGAAGTTTGGGATCTATACAGCGTATTGTGTCTTGAAGTTTGGGGTGGAGGGATGGTTAGGGTTTGGGGTTTAGGCATGTTTGGGGTTTCGGGCTTATCTCCACGTCAAGGCAATCGCGGGTATGTAGCGATGCGGGCCTTGCAAGAGTGGATGTTTTGTAACGGAACGCCGTTTCTTAACAATACTGGGCATTGAGGCCATCGCCGGGGGTAGTTTTGGGCGCGAATGCTAAGGACATTAGGAGCTTTGTTCCTGGTGCCTTGGAGATCCTGGAAGAGGGGAGTTCCCTAGGGCCTAGGGATCCTTGGACTTTGATGGGTCGGTGTAGGGTTCGGGGTTTAGGGTTTAGAGTTTAGGGTTTGGTGTAAGGTTTGTAAGTTTCATGCTTAAAGGGTTGACGGCCGTTAAGCGATACTACTTTGATTGGAAGTAGTCATACTGTTGCGCATGACGCCAGTTAAGTGGTGCAGACGCAGCAGCTCCTACTGTTACAATTAAATTGCTCTCACTATTACTATTACCAACACTAGTATTGTTACTACTATTACTAAGAACATTGGTAGGTTAGGCTACTCAACAGATGGGCCTCTCACTGGCGACCTGTACAAGAGCGCACAAAGTTGGACCGGTTCGTTCAATGAGAGAAAAAGGTGTAGGGTTTGTTCTAAACCCCTAAACCCTAAAGTGCAGTTCAGGAGAGAAGGGTTTGCGAACGGAATCCGTGAGGTTTGGTTTGTGTCGCTTCGATTTGGTGCGGAATGATGGATCTCCAATTGCAGCCCCAGTCTTATCTACAGAGCTGTGGATGCGGGCAACCGTAGTTTGCCGTCTTCGGTGAGATGATCGGGCTGCAAGCCGAGCTGCAAGACACCAAGTCTCAGTCTCGGCGTTCGGCATCAAGTAAGATTCGTTATAAAGTCGGGACAAAGAGCGCAGAGGTTTGCTTGAACTTTGAGGGCTTTAGTTTAAGACCTCTTACCAAAGCAATCGCCAGTTGCCGAGTGCGTTCATTGCTGCTTTTTGCGCCGTGATGGGCAGGCCCTCTACATCCGGGAGCAGCGGAACAAGGCTGGCGTCACGTTCATGAAGGGGGATAGTTGCTTAAATTTGGCGGCACATAGATGGAGAGAGCAGGATCGTGTTTTGCTGAGACAGCAATGCGCTCCTTTGCAGGAGTGGAACAGTTACCGTGGCCAAACCCGAAAGCCCATAGCCTGAAAGCTGTGAACTTGCAAACTCCTCCTTCAAGGTTCCTGGGCAGTTTCACATGACAGAGGTAAATAAATACCTTATTCGAGGGTATGCCCATGTTCATAGAAAAAACATCTAGTCGCAAGACCGAACTACGTTGAAACAGCATTGAGACTGCACTGGCACTTAAACAGCTTTCGCTAGGAGCATGCGGAACCATTCACAAACAGTGGTATGCGAAAACATTCAACATACTGGTATTCAAAAACACAGGCCCCGGGATCGGCCCTTTTGTATTAATACCTGTTTCAGCTGAACCCAACTTCCAGCCTTAGAAAACTATCACGAAGAAGGGTCCTTGTACCCAACTAGTATATACTCTGCGGGCCCAAAGTACCTATATGACATAAAGGGAGTACTTTATGGCCAAAGTATATACTATTCGGGTACAGGGGCCTTAGGGTTCTTTTTGGTAGCCTTGAAACGATGATGGAAGCCCTGCCCCTGGAAGATGAAAGAATCTGTAGGCCCTGGCCTCTCGAAGACGACCTCTGGGTTCACAAACGGCGCTCCACCGGAAGCGAATCTTTCGGGCGCCACGCACGATCCTATCTGTCCTGGTCCCCCAAGCACAAAACCCCTTGAGCCTAAGAGGCACGGGAAGTCGGGAGGGTCAACAGCAGTTCCTGGGACAGGGCGCGATTCACAGTTTTTGCTATAAGATCATAAGCCCCAAAACCCAAAACTCCCCAGTCCATGTACCTACTATTTGGGGACGTAGACCCTTACCCTAAACCCTAAACCCCTTAGCCCTAAACCCCCAAAACCCCAAACCCCTAAACCCTGAACCCTAAACCCCTAAAACCCTATAAACCCTAAACCCAGGGTGTTTGCAAGTAAGTACCCATAGGCCCCTAAGTAGTTCCTTTTTGGGATTACCTTATAGGATTCTAAATATAAACCATAGAAGGAATTACTTAGGGGCCCATAAGTTTGAAGCTCCGAGTGCATCAGGGAAGCAGTGCCTGGCGGAAGCGGAAGGCCCGGCTTTCTCAGAGGGCTACGGTTTTAGGGGTTGAGGGGTTTAGGGGTTTGGGGGGTTNNCCGCTTTCAATGTTGGGGCCTTGGTACTTAGACGCAGTATACTTTGGGGTTTAGGGTGTAGGGTTTAGGGTGAGGGGTTTAGGGCTTAGGGTTTTAAGGTTTAGTGTTTAGGGTTTAGGATGAGTCTGAGGCTTTTGGCAATTGATTTGGATTCTTAGGACTTAGGGTTGCAGCTGGGGCTAGGGTCCGGGATTGAACTCAGGGTTCTGCATGTAGGGTGAAGTAGGAATCATAGCCGGCAGAGTTGAAAACTTCGTCGGTCGAAGTATAGTTTGCAAACTTGTTAGAGCATAGCGAAAATCATAAGGCCGCAGCCAGCAAAGCAGCCTCTGCTTGGTGCCAACTAGGCTTCAACCCTTTGCAAGTCGCGAGCTTGCATTCATTCCTGTGCAAGCCCAGCCCGCCATCGCGTCTCGTGCAGGTCCACTAGTAATATACTCGACGAGGGTAGCTGGTCACAACGAACCAGGCAGCAGTCGAGTGGTAATCGTGACAGAACCCCAATTGCAGGCAAAACGATCGTGACAATTGTCCAAACTGACGGCTTGCACGCCAACCACAGTGCTTGGCACTTGAAAAACCCCCAATAATACAGTGAAATATAACATAGCATGGTTCATGATATGTACTAACACAGTATAGTGTGATATAATATAAAGAAATATAAAGACTCTTCATACTTAGGCGAACCTGGCTTGGACCCTAAAGCTCGGAACCGCAAAGACCCAAACACAACACCACAAAAGCTGAACCACGACACAAAAGGCTCCGGTGTCCGTGATGATTGCGTCGTCCTTCGGCTCTGACCAGTCAGAGGCCTTTCATGTCCCCCTTAACCCCTAAACCCTAAATTCTTCAGGGGCGGGGGACGTTAATGGCTACTTCTGGGTAGAGTGATGAGTAAGCGAGCAGATGCAGCTCTCAAAAAGTTCGCCGAAAGCTTTCCTGTGTTCCAGTTCCCGGCTGCCGGCACTGAAGCAATTTGCAACGAAACTAGTTGGGGATTTCGTTGGGCATTCGCTTTGCCTTTTCGCAAGCCATCGCTCGTCGCCTGCGGTGGTTACGTGTGTCCAGGGGCCTGCACCTGTACTGCACCAACAGTCCCCATGCACACGCTCAAACTCCACAGCTCTTGCGGGGTCGGATCCTTTCATGTGGACAAAAGGAGATGTGTACCTCAGTATGTCCGCTAGCCATTCATAGGGATCCTAACATTCCAAGTGCTCGGGTTCGCGGCATCGGGTGGAATCGTGCCAACCCTGCCCAAGTCTTCACCCCTAAAGCCCAGACTCGAAGTCCTCAGCCCTACTCTCTCAACTCTGACCCTTCAATCTGAAATATCTTAATCTCTTTAACTACCAACAAAAAACCCTCAATTGTCCACCTAGTTGTTTTAGACCACGGCTTGCGTCTCCTTCTTCACGCGCCAGTTTGGGGCTCCGACCATGGAGCTGGAGAAGCTTAGACTGTCGACTACTACCTGATTGAGTCTGGATCGAACACACGGGCAAGTAACATAATTTCATTCATCTGTGTACTATGTACGAGTTTATGTACGTATGAGCGTACATACTTCGGTATGTATGTATGCATGTGTACGTACATGTATATTTGTATATGTGTATAGATATGTGTGTAATATAGATGTATTCACGTATGTGCTCGCAGAGATAAATAAATAAGTAAATAAATATACATAAATATATATATATATGTATATGTGCGAGCACATACATGTCTATACGTGTGTATATATAGATATATGTTTATCTGTAATATATATATATATAGATATCTATCTATCTATCTATCTATCTATCTATCTATCTATATATATATATATACATATCTATATATATATATATATAGATATACCTACCCACACACATGCTAATGTATGTTGGGGTAGGTAGGTAGCCAGGCAGGTAAGCGATGGATGGATGCCTGGATGGCCAGCTGGCTGTCTGACCGGCTGGCCGGCTTGCTAGATGTACGTATGCATGCATGCATGTTTGCTTGCATGTATCATGTATGAATGTATGCGTGTGTGTGTGTGTGTGGGGATACAGTATACATTTTACATGCTTGTTTTTTATTTTATTTTCGGGTGCTTGTGAATTTCAGGTTTACAAATGACGGATCCGTAGAACGCGTGTAAATAGATAAGTAATGTATATATATATATATGCACACACTACATATGGAGAAGGCGTATAGACAGTCATGCATCAAGATGCGAAAAGTACGTGTATGCGCTTATCATACATATATACATCACTATCTATCTATCTATCTATCTATCTATCTATCTATATATATATATACATATATATATATACATACACATCCATATGCATACGCTGATGTTCGGTGTTGCCTCTGCAACATCTGAGACGCATCTTTCCAACTCCAAGAGTTTGGCAACGGCGAACATAGGTGTGACAGGGATAGTGAAGGGACTTCGATCCAGGTTCATCTGGCACAGTGGCCAACATAGCAGATCCAATCGAAAGCATCCAGCAGATGTCCGAAACCGTGTGTCCTGCTGAGCCACAACGACTAGTTACAGTCAGCAGCGCCCAAACATTCCTACATGGGTGTCGAAAGTTTATTAATCTCGGACAGGAGGTTCTCATCTACAGTCATTCCCGGATGGATCAAATTAGGCAGATTCTGCGGGTGCCATCGCAGAACAGAAATATAGAAATGAACGTTCCAGTGCACAACCATGGAACTGAGCAACCAGGGGTTTTGTTCTCCGTCCTGGTTCCTGTTAGGGTCCTTTTCCATATTGAGCCAGCAGTAGGTTAAGTAGGGACCACAAGGATGCAGTTTAAAACAGACCGTGTTTACTATGTCACAAATGCGGGTGAATGTTTGGCGACATTTTCCAAGCATCGTATCACTGCCCCTTGCGGCCCAATGCTGGATCATGCTTTCTGTTTCGCCACAGTGTCCTGCACATAGCTGGTGGAGTTTCACAGCCTGCGGCGTGATGTTTGAAGCGACGGCATTATCAGTTGGGCAAGAGCACGTATTTGCCATCACCATGAACCCTGTGACATTACATACTAGTAAGTGTGTGTGAAACCGAGCATCGAACAAGAGTGTGCTGCACGAACCGCGAGTGAACCTCCCACATTTCGTCGCGTTTTGCGAGGTTTGGCTGCAACGTGTCTTTTAGGTTGAGTCAGGACAGCTAGTGCAGATGACTTGGTGCAGTGTTGATGAGACCTATCATAACTTATCTCTGCTGGACTATGGACACGAACGTTTGTCATGGCCCACCTTGCACCACATCTCCAAAGGTCCGCTGAAATGTGGCGGAGCTTTGGGTAGTGAGGCGAAAGCTTGTCTTGAGAAGAAGGAAGCAGGGTTTTTGCACAGACTGCAGAAGAGAGGCAGCTGTGGCTGCTGAATAGTAGATTATAGTATATTCTGGTATGTTCGTGTATGTTACAGTATATTCTAGTATATTACAGTATAGTAGTGTGGTATATCGTAGTATACATAGTACATTATTTATTTTGTAGTATACTAGAAAACATCGAAGGAGTCTAGAAATTCTCGGTCTCCTTAACACGTCCTGCAAGACCCAGGTCTGACTATGGACCTGGAAAGTCGTAACATACTCTTTCAATATAGTCCTGACTGACTTTCAGCTTCTGCTCTATGCCGCTTTACAAGTACTAGTAGCTGGCATACTTCGAAAACCACTACACCCTTTTCGAACGTTTTGTCTGGTACATTCAAGTTGCGACAATGGTGGCTTGTTGAGTTGGGTTTGGTATTGCTGTACTGTATGTTCTGCATTAGAGGATGGCGGGTTTCGAGGGTTTGCATCAAGGTAGGTTATCGTTGTCACATGTAGTTGCCAACCGAGTATTTCCGTTCTGAGGTTCCATAGCTTGTCCCGCAAACTCTGCGGGAGTTACCCCTCACCTACAGCCATGATCCCTAAGAAAGGCGCAGGTGTCCGAGTCCAGTTTGTAACCTGGGGTCAGGCTCCAATGGAAGACCCTACACGGCCAGACTTTCAAACTGAGCCACATGGAGAAGTTGCACTGGCCACGCACACCTGCACAAGATGGGGTGCATGCTCTCATACATATTATATATATATACATACATACATACATACATACATACATATATATATATAGATATACATATAGCTTGCACAAAGTTGATGTATTTGTGCAGAGATACGCGTTACATGAATGAATATATATATATATACACATAGGGAAAGACATACATACATACATACATACATACATACATACTCATAGGTGTGTGGAAGGACATATATACGCGCTTGTCTTTAAGCTTGTGCATTTGCACATGCTTTGGCATACTTAACACATTTGACGACGGAATCTTCATAGCTCTGCTCCGTAGCATCGCTGCCCTGCGAACTGAACCTACTAGTGCTCGATCTCGACCCCTCATCACCGGTGTCGTCCGGGAATTGTTATCAACATGCCGTCGTCCTGAGCCTCTGCATAGAGCATATAGTCGAAGATCAACTTGATCTCAGCAAGGCGCGCCAACGTGAGGAAGAGTCAGTTCTCTCACGCCAGCACGCCTTGCAGGCCGGCTGCAGCACGATGGTAAACACAATGTTTTGGAGTTTAGCGGCATTATTTTGTCGTCGGTCTGGGGCCGGGAGGCAAAGACCACGAAATACAATTTCGTTCCGGAGCACCCGTTCTTTTTATCTGCACCCTGCTTGCTGCCTGAGACAGCGATGCCGATAAGTGTCCAACACGCATGTGACACATTTGCGGCTGTTGATGCTTACTTACTTAAGAGTGCTATGTGTGCCAAGAGTCTGCCCACGATTCCTGACAGGCGGAGAAGGAAGAAAAACAACGCCAAAGAGCGCAGGCCGCGTGGAGCCTTAGCAAATGCGGGTTGAACGAGGGGCAGTCTCAGCAACGGCGGCGCCACCAGCTGCCATATCGGCATTCTGGATAGTCATTGCATGTTCCTTGCGTCCTCATTTCCATCCCATGCCACTTCAGGCCCCTCAGCACGTCTTCACCGCTTGTGGGCCGAAACAGCGAATGAGGTTTGATTACTGCTAGGGCATCTGGTCCTGCATGTAGTGCTTAGGAGGGCACTGCTCGAGAAAAGGTATGCGCAGGTAGCCGATACCGTGCAGCGTGCACGAAAGCGTGAACGCATGCTGATAAATCGCCGGTCGCGGTTTGACCAATCGAGTTGCTCCCAAACCCGGAGCCCCTAACCAATCACGCCCCAATGCGCTGAATCCTTCACTGAGGTGAAGCAGCTCAGCAAAGAGTTTGCAGAGCAGCGACGGCCTCAGAGCCAAAGGCACGACTTATTAGAGTAGCCTGAATACTTAATACTCGTATTCCTTGGGCTTGTCATGTATACTTGTGGGTAATATACCCCTGACACCCTAGTTGTATTTTTCAAGGCCTCCATATCGCTAGCAGCAGATACTACTGTTGATGATACAAATCCTGCATTGCCTTAAGGACCCTAAACTATGGGAATTTTGGTATATTCCTTATTATGGGTAATGCAGGATCTATATCATCAACCACCATCATCGCCGACATCAGAACCGGTCATCCTGGCTGCCATCCTTTCCGCCATGACCACAAAGATACTGGGAATCACAAGACCGGTACTGTCCTTGGTGTGGTGGCAGCACTATTAATATTGTTGTTATTATTACTGACATTAAGTTAGCATCAATATTATTGTGAATAAACAATAATGTAAAACTTAATAGATATATTGACACTAATATAGCTGGTTTTAGTATGATTATTATCAGGATTCTTGTTATTTTGACTATTACGATGTTGTCATGAACAAAAGCATTATTCTGGGTATTGTCGTTGATACGATCACCAATGCTACTTTCAATTTAGTGTCATTTACCTCACATAGTTACGAGCAGCAGCAGTCGGAGTAGCGCTATTCGTCGTAGTGGTGTTTGTAGCAACGGTGTGGGGGAAATGGGCGCTCTCTGCCCCTCTTTCGCTCTCTCCGTCTCTCTCTCGCTCTCTCTCTCTCTCTCTCTTTTTCTCTGTCCCTTTCTTTCTCTCTCTCGCTCTCTCTGTCTCTCTGTGTTTTTGACACAACCGAGTAGACCCCCCCACCACAAACAGACCCTGCAGCCTGAAACCTGAAATGACGTGGATCTCAAGGCCTGGCGCCTCCAAGACCTGAAATCCTAACTCATGACGCCCGACCTTCGAGCCCCTTTGGACCCCAAACCACGAGAGCTGAGAAAGCTTGTTGAAAGCAGATGCGGCGGCAAACCCCTATGCCTAAAGCACAACATTAAACCAGTATAACTTACAACTTACGACGACTAAACAGTGTCCTAGGCCAAGGCCTTCAGCCTGAGCCCAAAATGCCAAGAACACGGTCTCTTGAAGCCGCCAGCGCGCATGCACCGGAAAAGCCAAGGCGCAAGGAGCAGCAACAGCGGCTACAGGACAGCGTCTCATGGTGTTGGTTTTCCTTCTTTCGTGAAGTTTCAGGCTAGTCAAACCTTAAACCCTAAACCCTAAACTATAAACCTAAACCGTAGTTCAATCATTTAGGTTCCGGAGTTCAGACCTGAGCTTCGGGGTAGGAGGGCGTGCAGTGTTGGGTCATGCATGTTGATCTGTGTCGTGGTAGTGCCCAGGATGAACTACTGCCTTCAGCGAACAAGAAACTCAAAGTTTGGTTTGTACCTGAGACCAGTATGCATAGATATTCGCATGCGTCTGCGTGACTGCATGCAATCTGCATGTGCTGTGTGTGTGTGTGTGGAAAGTTATATGTTATTCGCATGTATGCATGCGTGCATGTATGTGTATGTGTGTACATTCACATACGGATGCCCGTGTGCATATATATATATACACACATGTTACAAGCATGCACATATACACGTGCACACGCATGCGCGTGTGTGCACATAAGCCAGCCATGAACCCAACACGACACTGCAAAAACAACACGTACCAGGAGGAGGCTTTACACCGAGAGCAGCGAGAAGTCGAGGCTCGTCTCGTGCGATGTTGGGCAAAGGAATGGCGAGAAGTTTCGGATGCAAGTAGGGTTTCAGGGTTTGGTGGTCTGCAGTAAGAGTTTGCAGGTCCACCGAGGACCGAAGTAGCTTACAAATGATGCCGGCCATCCGGTTTGTTGCTTTTCCCTTGTCTCTTGGGTCTTTCAGACTTGCAGCTTCCCGGCGGGGTGGTAAACGTGCTGGCATTTGAAAACCAATTCCGTAAGCCCCCAGATCCCCTTATCAATTATTGCCTCCGTAGGTCCTTTCTGCAAAGCTGGCCTGTTTGATGCAGCGTCCCACCCCACTAGAGACCCCCGAATACTATCCCAACAAAGATGCCAAATATACCTGAGACATGAGTTCTTGTTGACCCGGGTTGTCCGATCCTGGTCGAGATTGAGGTTTGGGCTTGGTGTCAAACCGTTTTCCGGGTTCGGGTTCCATGAACCGCACATACTTTTCGAGCCAGTGCGGACCACGGAAGCAACACTGTCATCTACCAAAAATCGACATGCGGCCCGCAGCCCTATGTTGAATAGCCTGGCCTCGTATCACTTACTTAACTCAAATGTGTTGTGGCAACACGTGTCCAAAGCAGCAGCTTGCGCCAAGAACTCAAAAACGGATCCATGAATGCACGAACGAGGGTCGTTGCTTCGGAGCCCTAAGCAATGGTAGCACTACGAGCAGTTTGCTGCATTCGCCAAAAGATATGACAAGGGAGGTAAAGGTAGAAGCTTGGACAGCTTTTTGTAAGTCGCTTATAGGCTCGATAGTTTCGCTACACGAGCTAGGGCCAAAGCATGCTATAGCTTTAGGGTTTAGGGTATCTAGGGTTTATAGACATCTCAGACCATCTTTGCCTGAACAAGCAGCAACTGAAACCCGGTGGGCATCCAGCGATGGTGTCCTGCTACAGCTGCGCCTCTGGCATTGGTGCTTGGTAGCTTGACCTGCATCTTACTAAGGGTTTCTGGGCCGTGTGGGGGTGCGGGTTGCCGACCTTCTTGCTTTTTGCTTTAAGATACACGTGTCAGGCATCATGTATATCTGTCACTCACAGAGTTAATTCTGGTTTCGCATCATGTGTGTTCCCGTTCCAATGTCAACCCGCATCCAAGACAGCGGGCCCACATGCTAACGCAGGGTCGACACATCAGAGCGTGTCCGACTTCAGAAGCCTGCAGTCCACACACGCTTTCTTCAGCACAGCACATGTTCAGGTTTGACTTACAGGTTGCAGAGCTCGGGGCAGTAGAAGAACCTTCCGATGGGACATAGAGGCTTCCGAGCTGGGCCGCGGCTGCACGTCGGCAGCATCTGCGCGACAGAACACAATCCTGGGAGAACAAGGAGGACGGCCCAAAACATGCTGTCGGCATGCTAAGTGTGTAAGTTCCCTGGGGCCAGGGCTCCAGGGAGCTGAATAGTAGTTAGTCATACATATAATCCACACGTATTCCGGTAACTCGCCATTTAGGTAGCTGGAGCCCCAGGGTGGAGTTGGACCTACTCGCCGTTTCATGGAGCAGAGGCCCCGATTCCTGCATGCCAGTTTCTGCGGCCCCAGCATTGTGCAGTAATTTGGCATGATGTATAAGCTGCGAGGTGCTTGTTAACTGTGACAGTGCCCGGGATTATCTGGGGCATTCTCCACCTGAGTTCTTGGAGCAGCAGACCTCAACCCCATTCGCAATCTATGAAGCGGTACACTCTAACTCCACGCATCGAAGCCTTTCGGGTTGTGCCTTTGAGGAGGACGACGGTCGAGAAGTGTGCCTTGCCGGCGACGTGGGGTGCTGGGGCTCGGGTAGACTTCACGTGTTGGCGTGTTTCCCGAGGTCGTTCTGGTTCATGGCCTAAGGCTTCGGGCCTAGGCTATGTGTGCAATGAGTGTAGCACTCTGCTACAGCCGTCTGATCTCTCCGTTTGAGTGATCCGTTACTTCACCAGGAAGCAAGCCCCTGCCCTTAAACCCTTCTGCCACGAATCCTGAAAGTTTTCACCTTGACAGGCGGGCATTAAGAGAGCGACCATCATCACCACCTTCACCACCACAGACATCAGCATAATCACCACAAGCCTTGCTGCAGGCTGTAAGCTTTCAAGTTGCTTGGTCGTTGCTCTTCCGTCGACTTCTACGGCTGCTGGTACTCGTACTGCTACTACTAGAGCAACGGCCACTGCTACTGCTACTGCCGCTGCTGCTTCTACTGCTTCTACTCACCGAAGAGAAACCAAGCAGCGAGGCTCCTCGGGAAACTCCATGCCTTCGGACTTCGCGGGGCGGCCGCCGTGCGCGAGGCCGCGGCCAAGCAGGTGAGTGCGGCCTTGGAGGCCTGGTTTTTTCGGTTCTTAGGGGGAGGGGGAGGGGGAGGGGGAGGGGGAGGGGAGCAGGGCATTTCCGCGTGTTCTCGAGGTCTAGATGGCAGGTGTTGCTGAACTTTTGGGGTCTCTGCAGGTTCCAGAATCGAGGATTCGTGGAGCATTTTGCTCGGGTTTGAGGAGTCGGTCTGGGGTTTGGGGCCTAGGAATCTACGGAGGGTTCAGGATTAGGACTTTCGCTGGCTTTGTCTCTAAGTTCTTTTATATTTGTTTTTTTGGGGGGGTTCTCACACGGGATGTCGGAGGCTTCTCTGGAATGTACAACCTTCAGGGCTCGATGATCAGGGCATGTGTAGGAACACAGATTGAACTATACATGTGAGCGCAGGGTGCTTATAAAGGCTATGTGCACTTGACATCCACCTGAGTCTGCGACACCACCTTAAAGCTTGGTATTTAGATGCTCGGTGGTCACGGTCAGAGTATCCAATCCTTCGGGCGACCTCCTGGCGATGTGTAGCAGCCGGGGATCATGGGCAAAGGCTGCTGATACAGGGGCCTCATTGTCACCATTACTATCCTGGGGCTGCTTATCAAGACTTCTGTATACCATACCCCACAGCCGTATTCTAATTTCTTAAATCCTCTCTCTCATGTAGTTCCTTGCTCGGAGCCTTAGAGAGAGTGCCCAGCCAGGGAACAACGCAGGGATAAAGCATCAAAGGGTAGATGTTCAAGCAGACTAAGCCCCTATATTCGGGTAATTACGTTCTGACTCCTGAACGAAGCTCCCACAAACCAGTGTTGATGCTCCTGAGCCCCGAGCTCTATCTCTCAAGACTTGATTTCTGCTGAGATGCCAGTCCAAACGGTGCCGTGGGAACCTCCTCTTAGACAGTTGTTTTAATCCGGAGTACCTGGTTCAAGGTCCGTAAAATTTGGGACACGCTGGATTAGGGCCCTTGTAAGAAGAATCCCAGATCCTAAACCCTAAACCCTAGACCTGAACCTTCTGTTTAGGGTTCTTGCGAGTTCTGCCGCTTCCAGGACTCTGGGAGCAACTGGGAAGACCAGTGGCTGAAGTGGAGCCTCGGCCCTTGGCTCTTAGACATACTTACATACGGGGGTTTCCACCCTAATGTAGTACCCTAAATAGTAGGGTCCTTGCTATAAGGACCCCAAAATAAGGCACCCCTTACTATTGGCAACCCGCATACAGACATACATATACTTAGGGTCCCGGATCCCTGAGCCCTGAATCTGTGACCCCCAACACAACTCTATATCAATATATCCTAGAAGCCCTAAACTCCAATATCGCCTAGGAACTCTCTCATGGAGGTGGGCCACGATCTCTGGGCCAGCACCTTCCTTGCAAGCGGATCGGCGTTGTTTTGCGGTCTTTCCTGTAGCAAGTCAAGTACCAGATCTTGATCCTTGCCAGTCGCGCCAGAGATGGCGCAAATAATGTTCGGAATTGCGAGACAAGAGCCGGATATTCATAGTGAGGATAGTGTTCATGTATCAGCAGGTATCCATACTACCTTGGTACATGTGCTGGTCATGCTGCTGGTCTCGGTAGTCATAGTACTAGAGGTACCAGAAGCAGGTCAAACCACCTTTCGGTATGAGGCTAAACAAGCCTTTTGACGCTGCGAACTATGTCAGTAGGTCTTTTTGGGATACATAGGTCTGTTTTGAGGGCTGACGGCCATCCCAGGTGCCTTCCACTTGATGGAGTCGCTGCTGCAAGGTGTTCTCGTGCACCAAGGAGACGTGCGACTCTCCCGCACCCATAGTCCGGAAACAGCAGCAGCCGGTAGCAGTAGTAGGAGTAGTAGTGATAGTAGTAGCAGTAGTAGTAGTAGTAGTAGTAGGAGGAGGAGGAGGAGGAGGAAGAGGAGGAGTCGCAGTAGCAGTAGCAGTAGCAGTAGCAACAGCAGCAGCAATAGCAGCAGCAGTAGCAGCAGCAGTTGCAGTAATCAGCAGCAGCAGCAGAATCCGTAGCACTGGCACTAGCAGACTAGCAGTAGCGGCAGTAATGGCAGTGGTGGCACCAGTGCACAGTGACTGTGCTCATCTGCTGGGCTTTACTGATATTTCGGGGATGTTTGCCACTCTAACGGAATCTAACCTAAAACTGAGCCCAGGGCGACATCCTAGGAGCATACCGTACACAAGCTCAAACCTAGAAGCTCGACTTTTGAAGCAACGGCTGAATCCTCTAGACTTCCCCCATGCAGGCCAGTTCCAGCGGTATAGGAAGATGGTTGAAGGGTACTTGTGATCATTGCTCTTAAAAGCAAAGGTAATCCTGGGAAATCCCAGCACTAATCATCTTTATCCCGTACTCCGAGAAGGCTCATTTTTTTTTGGTGCGCTCGGGCTCGTAATTGGGTTCAATCTCTAGGGTACAGCACCTCGACGCTCTGCTTTGACTCTGTTTGCTCAGGATCCAGGGCGCGGAGGTGCAGGAAGATGCTCTTTGCTTCAAGGCGCTTCTGGTCGGAAAGGTTTATAAGGCTTTATATTATAAGGCTTCATGTGTAGGGCTTATAGGGTTCCTGGTGTTTGGCCCTGCAATTTCAAAGTGGAAGAAGTTTGTATCTTCGACCGCGTTAGCCCACATGTGCAATGGTTCCATGGAAAGGCCGACAAAGCCAGCAGTCTTCTTCCGCGAAAGTCACCTGAACTGATGGCACGTACACTCGCATCCGGAAAGCCATGCTGCAAGACCTAGAAAGCATATGCGGTTAGAAGTTTCCGTGCTGATTTCTCTGGCCAGACTGCATATGCATCTGTAGCATCCAGCCGACGTTTGCTAAGGGTCCGCATGGTATCTCACGAAATTTGCGATCCAGGGTCCCTAAGCCGTCCTCGTATCTACGTTCGTTTCTGGAGTTGGAAGAACTGTATAATATAAATATTAAATAATATTAAATAATATTAAATAATATAATATAATATAATATAATATAATATAATATAATATAATATAATATAATTGTCGATCTTCAGGTCCGACTCTCCGAAGAGCTCACCGGAGAGTTTGCCACGCGCTCACGCATGGGTGCCCAGATACGGCTCCAACGGGAGGCGGGCCGAGGGATCGGGAAAGTTGAGAACGAATGACATACCCGGATTGGGACAGCGATCCAAAGATCCAGATCGGACGTGGAAAATCGTTCAAAACGTGGCGGAGGGGTCACGACATGGGGCCATGAACGAAATGTCAGCGAGCTTCGTGCAGCATATACAACATGCATCATGAGGTGAGATTCGTCGTCAAGATGCCCGAGGAGCCACCGACAGTTGACCAAACTGTTTGTAGACTTGGTCCTCCTGGTTTGAGCGTCTCATCTTCCTGAATGATCGAAGTTTCGACCGAAGTTTTGTTCTCATGGCTCGGGACTCTGAGCTGCAAAGCTTGAGATGTTTGGAGTGTCTCAGATGTTGGGTGTGGGTGCTGTGTTGGGCAGAGCCTCATCACGGTCTGCAGTTCCCGACAGGTTCTTACGACATGTCGTTTCTTATCCGAAAGCTCAAATCAAAGTCTTCGACAGAGAGCCAGCAGTGCCAGCCGTATTCTTCCGCATGCTTCAAGACGCGGATCCTTACGAGCCTGTCACATCGAACCCTGCGCTCTGGAGGACTTCGTCGCCAAGCCGCTGGTCGTGGAGGTGGGCATGACACGAGATTGAACGATTGTCATTACAGACATACAGTGGGTTGATTGGGCGCTGGAGTACACGGTTTCAGAGGGTGGACTTTGCCAAGAGGAGCTTGACTCAACCCCGGGGAAAGACACCCACATGAGCTGTTAAAGCACCGTTCCTTGTTAGGTGGTGTCCTTGTAACAAAGGCCTCTAGGCCCGTTTTTGAGCCCTTTGAACTGCGACAGCTGACTTCAACGCTCGGCCCGAGACTCCACCCCAAGCGAGAACGAATCTGGAGCAGGTTCGGGTCTGCAGAATTCCTCCATCCCAGCATAGAGTCATAGAGACTCGGAAAGAGCCTAGGAATCCAACGCCCAAGAGCGAAAATGCCGCATGAAAAGCGATTCTGGCAGGTCTTCGGCCTTGACTTTCCTCCCCTGCCGGGTGCCGCTGAGCTTCGGGAGGACATCGTCAGCAAGCTTGGATGCCTGTCAGAAGCTGTGGGGAGATGGGGAAGGAGCCGCACGGCCGAGGCTTAAAGCTCAGGTTGATCTTCCGGTATTGGGCGGGGTGCAGGCCGCGGAGGGGGGGGGGCTGGAACCGCTGCCGTGATCTGTCACGAACTGATAACTAAACTACACGACACCGCCAAGACGTGAGACGGTGGCACACCGGGCAGCTTTGCAGAATGCATTGTGTATGCTTAGGAAATTTGTCTTGTATGTCTTAGCTGAACGTGGTTTGACCTCCAACAGCCAACGTGGCCGGCTGAACAGCATCCCACATCTGAAATTCCTCCAAGCCCAAGACGCCTCTTGAAGCAGTGCTTGGTCAGCGACTGAGGCGACAAGTTCGACAGAGCTGGTGCTTTCCAATACTGGGAAGAGCGCAAGGAGGACCTGTCCCGAGTTTGTTGAGATGCAAGGTGATGATGATGACGATGATAATGATAATGATAATGATGATGCTGATGATGACGATAATGGTGATGGCGATGATGTCCCAATTATTATGAATCTAGTTTTAAGAGGTTAAATGACAGCTATCATCGTCATGAGGCTCACCACTCCCATGCTAACCATCCCAGGTGTCAGCACCCTCATCCTCGTCATCATCACCATCATCATCAGCAAATCATCATAATCATCATCATCAACAACAACGTCTTAATAGTCATAGAATCTATCGCGGTTTTCAACCGTCGGACCGTGATCGTATCAGAATAAAATGCCGAAGCAGTATTGGCATCATTCCACGAATTTCAACAGTCATAGCTTCACACATTGCTATCTCCAGTTGAAGCTTT
This sequence comes from Symbiodinium necroappetens, assembly GCA_905231915.1. Lineage (NCBI taxonomy): Eukaryota > Dinophyceae > Suessiales > Symbiodiniaceae > Symbiodinium > Symbiodinium necroappetens. The sequence continues at coordinate 30,403 of CAJNJA010006664.1, forward strand.
GGTAGCAATCAGGGATGTAGTGGTTGCACGCTCTGAAGGCCTAAGCATTTGTAGATCTAATATTCGGCGCCATCCTGGCTACTTACACTAAGTTTCTGTGCGCAGCTGTGGTTTGCAGGCCCTAGTGGGTGGGGGAAGATGATTGAGGAAATTGGGTCAATGGGTTGCATCTTTTTCGCTTGGCTCTTCTTTGTTTCAGACTGCTCGATCCAGGGCCGATGTACACCGGTGCAGGAGTTTCCTCTGCAGTCTTCCAAGCTGCGCCGCGTGCATGAGTCGCTGGCACAGTACTACCTGCCACCCGACGACAAGCAGCATGTTCTTTTGATGCGTCTCTCGGGCTCAAAACTTCCAACTCAGCTCCTGGACCTACAAGCGGCCATCTAGCTTTTTTATTCCAGATATACAAGTACGCATATGCACCTATGATCATATAAAGCATCAATTTCCCGACCTGGACCGAATGGTAACATCAGCGTTCTGCGGCGTTCCACCCAATTCTCAGCAGCTGCAACTCCCGCAGAAAATGCGACCAACTCAACACCCCCAAACCCTTGACCTCTAATAGAGGGGCCTTAATAATTGCCGATACTATTTGATTCCTTATGATGATTATAGTAAAATATCCACCAAAACTTCATGAAGGCCCCTACGTTACCAATACTCCCGAACCCCTAAATCCTGCAGCCTTGAACTTGCGGTCGGATTTTTCTGAATGAGGCTCCCTTCGGCTTAGGGTCTAAACATGTCTAAACGAGGGGGGGCTGTAGGGCTTTATACAAGCCACAGGCTCTATTATAAGCCCGGCCCGACATCATAAGCCTGAAACCCGGTCTGCGGCCAGTCGCGAGGCCGCAGTTTGCCGCTGAGAAGGTGGGACGTCTTTTAGGGTTGAAATCGATTTGACTCTTCATTCCGGGGTTAGAGGAGTCTAGCTTTAGGCGTTCAGTGTACGAGTAGTCCACATGGGATATGGGAGGAATTGCCTTTGAAGCCCACCCCGTCGAAATCAACCACTTGCGGAGCCTTTTCGAATCTCCAGGCATCCATGTTTGAAGGCTTGCGTAGCCAATCCTACACACGAAGCCCTGGGTTGGAGGCTTTCTGGGGCTACCTGAACGCCCCGCCTGGGGGCTGCTGTCTGCTCGGCAGTCTTCAATTCCATATCGAAGAAGAGGATTCTCGGAGAAAGGGCAGACGGTGTCTGAGGGCCCCGTTTATGATTGGGTGGGGCTGGGGGTACTAGTCACTAGACTTACTAGACTGTTTTGCACGGAGAGACCCAGGTGTTTGGGAGCTTCGGTGGCCGTAGGGACAGGGTCTGCGTTGTTGCTCAGAAGATCCTGGGTTCTGCAGAGCGGGGCCTGCATGGCTGAAGAGATGCGGGAATGTAGCGCAGGGCTTCTTCCGGCCTCCGGCTTTTGAAGGGTCGGATGCGAAGCAAAGGGTAAGCACGAGATGCTTGCTGTTTTCATGTGGGGGAGGGGGGGGGGTTCTGGACCAGCGGTGACCAACGTATATAGTCGGATGACTACCTCATTTTGAGAATCCCAGGTCCCCAGAAAAGAAATTTATGTAGCCAAGTCCGACGACTCTAGCCCGAGATCTGAAATTGCCGGGGAGAAGTTCCGAAATGCTGCAATGTCCTAACCAACTTTCCCAAGTGTCAGCTATTCACGATTCATGACCTCAATCTCAAAGAACGGCACTGTCCACCTCGAACTGGCGATGCGCGCACGTTACTGCCGCTGTGTTCCCAAGTGTCTAGGCACAGAAACATGATTACAAATTACAAACTTCACTATAATTTAAGGTATATATTCCTTATAGAACCCTTATATAGACCCTTATAGATCCCTTTACAGGGTCACAACCGGTCACCTGCACTTCTCCCGAAACGCTAAACCCTGCAGCATTCAATGATCAGAGTCCTGAACCTTTGACTTGGAGCCTTATCCTCCACTGTCAATGCTGCAATATGATACCTGGGTACAAGGCTAGTTATGGGTAGTTCTCTAAATTAGGGTCCCGTTTTGGGTCCTTTTTCATAAGGGTGCCGTACTATTTTGGGGACCTAAAAAGGGACCCTAATTTAGAGAACTACCCGCATGGTTGCGAAGGAAGTGCGTGTAACATCCTGCCGGCGACCAGCTCCCACAGAGAGCCTTGAGGAGCCGCCTGCGGGGTGCAATGTCACACTGTCTCACGGCTCAGCTGTTGTTGATTGTGATGGTTACGATTTACCATGATGATGATGGGGATGATGGGGATGGTGATGGGCATGGTGATGAACATGATGATGATGAACGTGATGGTGATGGTGGTGATGATGATGATGATGATGGTTGCGGTCATCATCATCACCATCATCATGGTGATTCTGATGACTGTATGCCTTTGGATTTTCTCAATGCTGATCCGGATTCAAGCAAGTTCAAGCACAGAGAGAGTCGCTGGGAAGCTCGACAAACCACGGCATCAGAACTCCGGGAAGATGCGCAGGATCTCTACGGTGTTTAAAGGTATTGTATGCTTTCCGCCAAGAAGCATGTCTCCATGTTCCTATTCATTGAGTTTTCATGCGAGACTGGAAGCAATAGGGCATCCTGCTTGCATTTGTGGCCTGGAGGCGCAGCTTGCGATCATTGACGAGCTCTGTGTGGAGGTGCTCACCTTGTGGTGCTGTGTGTATGTCGGGCTGGAGCACGGCCTCCGCCAAGATGTCTTTGATCCTTCAAAACGAGCTGGGACGCGATAGTGCATAGACTACCACTAGTAGTTTAATAGTCACTTCGTATGGTTCCTCTCTTCATGCATCTAGTCATAGAATCATGGGGTGGTGAATTTATTCACAGATGTCATCTACTTTTCAGCCAGTCTTGTCAGCCCTGAACAAGAATCTACGCTATGGCTTTTGCTCTCTATGGCAAAGAATACAAGATGTACCCTCCAAGCTGTAACCACGATTGCAGATTTCGGTCGGATCCTGGGGCTATATAACATCCACTGCACCTATGTCGTAGGGCTTTTGGGGTCCCAGCTTCCAGGAGAATTATCATGGGGCCCTTTAGTCCCCAACCCTAAACCCTAATACCCTAAAACCTTAACCCTAAAACCTTAGAACCCCAACAGAAAACCCTAAAACCCTAAAAACCCTAAACCCATGCCGGAGGTCCTTTTGCAGGATCGTTTCCTGGGGGAGCGCTTCGCCCCCTCGTCGATGAACTTTCTGGCCATGACGCACGGCCATGCAGCCGGACAGAAGCCTGGCCGAATCTGCTGCCTCGGTCTTTCTGGGTTTATGGATTCGAGGTTCAGGGGTTTAAAGGGTTCAGGGCTTCGGGGTTAAAGGGTGTAGAAAGCCAGCAACAAAGGACTCATGACTCGTAAGCTCAGCAGTGCGACGAGGGCCCGGGAAGAGGACCGGGAAGCACCGGCAGTGGCTTAGAATCGCGACAGTCTACAATGTAGATGTCATGGGTAGCTCTACAGACGAGGGTCCCTGCTGGGTCTCCCAAAAGAGTATGTCGCTCTTAGATCAAGGACCCCAGAAGACCCATGTTCGACAGCCCTTCGCATGTCAAGCCATGAAATTTGGTAAAGTGGCTCATAAGTAGTCAGCAGGAACAAACTTAAGCCCTACATTCAAATCCTGCGAAACCCTAAACCCGAACAAAAAGCCATAAGAAGAAGCCCTATAAGCGCGGAGCCTGAAACCAGCCTGAACCCTACAAACCCCAGATTTTTTTCAGCCCAAAAGAAAGGAAGGGAGCGGATCCGAAGAAGATCGCCAAGCTCCTGTCTGCTGCAGAGACCTGGGGTCCAGGCGGATCGGATTCTGTTCAGTCTATTTAGGTTTTAGGGTTTGGGGTTTATAGGGTTTAGGGTTTTAAGGGGTTTAGGGTTTTAGGGTTTAGGGTTTATTCAGGGTTTACTTAGTCCGTTTAGGGTTTGGGGTTCTGCAAGTGACAACACACAATTTAGGATGGGAGCTGGAGTCCCTCATGATCTGAATAGTTTTGTTTTTTATATATAGGATGTTGACAGTACCTTGCTGTGCTTGTGAAGTCCCAGGGACCTTACTGATTAGAACAGGCTTTTGATGTCCATTATGCAACATATACTGATACAAGAAGAAACTGGCGACTTGTTCGGAGAAGCTACGTACTATCTTCGAAGAGTCCCAAGGGTGGAAAGATGATCATCAGGATTCCGCGCTGTAGAGCTTCATGAAGGGATCGCTTGACGGTTTTGGGCCAGGGTTTCTTACTTGCCTGAAGCCCTCGACCATACTCTCTTCAGGCGACAGCGGCTGGACGCAATTCGACGAGACGTGGACCTGCACGGACGAGACACTTTGGCATGCTAGTGCGATGGATGCGCAAGCTTTGACGGGAATTGCTCATGAATGTCCTTGGAGAGTTGCTTGTTCCGGCACATGATGATATCACCGACTGCTATCGAACCTGTCGACTTTACATTCCCTTCCCTGAGCCGTGGATCCACAAAGGAAAGATGCCCTAAGCCCTATAGCTTGTACACCCAAAACCCCAACCAAGGAAAGATTGGTGGGGCAGGACTATCAGAGAGCAAGGACGCGTGATTTGGCACAAGCCCGGCTTTGAGCTCACTTGACGGAGGAAAAAGCGTCAAACGGGGGGGCTTTCGGCTGCGAGGGTTGGGGTGTCTTAGGGTTCAGGGTTTACGGCTTGGTAAGGTATCCCTAAACCCTAAACCCTGAACTCTAAACCCCCTAGGATTTCGGGCCGAGGTTTCATCTTGTGATCTTGCCGGTCTTGGGCCGGGAACCTTTCGAGCTCAGCTTTGAATGGAAGCCCCGGGTCTGAGTCCTGGCAGGTGCATTCAAATCACAACCCCTGACATTTTTCCGACCCTCCGTATCGATGAGTCTGTGTATGTATGTATGTATGTATGTATAACTAAACATGAATATATATATATGTATGTATGTGTATATGTATATGTATAATAGTATAGAAAAGGTACATAACAGACAGCATGTGGAGTTTCAATACGTCCATTTAGGACCTCGCTGTTGCACGAGGCACGCGCCAAGCGCATGGCGCGCAACGCAGAGGTCGTGTCTTTGCGACAGCGGGGATCCAAGTAAGTCTGGCAGACTTTCAGGTTTGCTGGTGTATATTGATGTCTTTTGCATCAACTCTGAATTCAATACTACTTGCTGCACTCAGAATGAAAGAGACAGACAGCCAGCCACGCAGGCAGACAGACATACAGGTAAGACGATACACATCACTGTTCATCCACCTGACTGGTAGGGACACTTCCGTGTGTGCGCTCTGCTTTGTCGTCTATATTGTGCCGAAGAATCCGTTTTCTGGTGAACTGGCAGATAGCTAGAGTGCAGGCTTAGTTTGTCGGAGGCAGAGAGTGTTGAGAGTTTACTTCCGGATTCAAGCCGAAACGCTGAAACTAGACCGGGTCATTACCAACATTATTCCTTAGGGCTCCTGTGTATAGTAGAAGTATTCCCCCAAAAATCCCGTTCTGATCATTCTAATCATTAAGGATTTACATCAGGGTTAGTTTGGCCCAGGCAGATGGACGAGCTCAAGAGGCAAGAGGCCGGGCCTACCCTTGATAATTGGGGCTTCTGCTGTGATAGGGGTTTAAGCTTTGTTTTTTTTTGACGAGGGGCTTTTTGGTGTTATGAGGGTTTAGGCTTAGGGGTTTGGGGAACAGGGTTTAGGGGTTTCGGGTTTCAAGGTTTAGGGGTTGGGTTGTTTGTTCATGGGGCTGAGAAGCCACACTCTCATGTCAGGCTGCACAGAAGCGGGTGGCTTTGGAGCAGGAGCCCGCGGCACGCTTGAGCGCTCTCTCTCTCTCTCTCTCTCTTTATCTATCTTTCTTTCTTTCTATCTACCTAGCTATCTAGCTATCTACCTATCTATCTATCTATCTATCCATCTATCTCTGATAGCGAGACAATAAATATATATATATATATATATCTGTGTGTGTGTAGGTAGGTGTATATATATATATAGACATATACATGTGTATATATATATATATGTATGTGTGCGAATGTGTATATCGCTCATATTCATGATTGGACAGACAAGAAGCTCATCAACCCGAAAGGTGCTGAGCAGCCCCTGAACTATGTCCAAGGCCGCCATAGTTCCTCGAATGTAATTCCATTCCAGAAACACGTCCAAACCCATTTCTACCACGACTAGTGACAGGAGAAGGAGGGGATGTCCTCCACCCATCGGCTCGCATGCCAGGAGCAGCTGGAACGGGCTGCAGCGCTGGAGAAAGCCATGGCTGGGATCCTAGCATCTAAGTTCGTAGGAACTGACGCCGAACCTGCATAATTCCACTCCAAATCGTCTGTCAAAGCAGCCAAGTCGGCCTACCGGCACCTTCCTCAGAAGTATATAGCACTACACTGCCAATACTTGTTCAATCGCTCGCCCGGTTAGCCTCTTTACACGCTGAAGTTGTTCAAAGAAGTGGTGGGCGGCCGGAACGCCAAGGCCACGAAGGTAGTAGGGCTTAGCGGTTTAGGGTTAGGGTTTAGGGGTTTAGGGTTTAGGGTTTAGGGTTTAGGGGTTTAGGGTTTAGGGGTTTAGGGTTTAGGGTTTTGGGGTTTAGGGTTTAGGGTTCAGGTATAAAAGTTATGCTAGAAGCTGTCCGCATCTTAAAACCCCACAGGTTCGCCATTGTAAATAGACTTTGCTTTTTTGGCCCGACGAAAATATCGGTTCAGATGTTGAACAATAGGGTTGAGGGCTTTGGGTTTAGGATTTATGCTAGTAGTCTTCACCGTGCTGATTCCTGCGGCTATCACTTCGGTTCTGTTGCTCTCGAGGCAAAACGGGTGAGGCTACTCTGGCAGCGATCGTTTCAGTTTTTGGGATTCCGGAGCTAGGCAGGTCGGTACTTACTTCGAGCCTGTTTCTCGAGATTCTCATGTTCTTGCTTGGGTTTTTGTTGTCGGGAGCACAGAAGGTCTCCATATCTTTGCGTCTTAGCGTGGGCCTTCCGTCTAAAGAAGCAGCAGCGTGAGCACTGTGGGAAGCAGCCTGCGGTGTGGTATCCGCTTCATAGCCCTGCACATATCCCACGAGCCGAAGCTTTGAGGAGAAGCTGAAGGTGGAGGCGCCACGGGACCCCGCGCGGCTGCACAAGGCCGTGCGTGTACTTACACTCCCGGAAGATGTCTTTCTGTAGACTCCATGCCTCCCCATCAGGCATTGCTGTCTTGCAGCCATGTTTGGGTATGGATTTTGTGAGGCTTGGAGGTTGTAGCAGGACGTTGCTCGGAAAGTGTGGTGCTCTGGTGGACACGGCCTTGGCAAGCAGTTGCTGCGACCACCTACACCTCAAACCCTGGATGGGCAAATTTGAGATGCTTACAAGAGAGCTTGGTTGTTTAAAGGGTTCGGAGCTCCATCATACCGCGACCCACAAGAAGCAACTACCACACACTACTCCTCCTCCGGCCGCCGCAACTGCTGCTGCTACACCTCCTGCTGCTACTGCTGCTCCTGCTGCTGCTGCTGCTGCTGCTGCTGCTGCTTACCAATACCCTTACTAGTACTACTACTACTACTACTACTACTACTGCTACTACTGCTACTAGTACTAGTACTACTACGCCTCCTACTACTATGACGACGACTACTACTGCTACCATCGCTACTACCACTGCTACTGCCACTGATACTGCTGCTGCTCCCCTGCTACTACTATCGCCACTGCCACTCTTCCCAGTGCTACGACAACCCCAAAGCCTAAACCCTATCAACCCTAAACCCTAAACCCTATAAACCCTATAAACCCTAAACCCTAGAAACCCAAAGCCCTATAAACCTCAAGACCGAAACGCTATTAAACTTTAAACCCTATAAGCCTTAAACCTATAAACCCTAAACTGAGCCGGCACATGAAGGCCCCGGCGCGGCTGTCTGCCGAAGCATATCTTGATCCGATGGTCTGCGTCACCCGGGGGTCGGGCCGCCTGTTTCGGGTGCCAAGGTTTGGGGGTTTCCAGGGCTTAGAGGGTATCATAGGGTATCATATAGGGCTTAATAATAGGGCTTATAGGGTATCATGTAGGGCTTAATTATAAGGCTTATAGGGTATCATATAGGGCTTATTATAGGGTTTATGGGGCATGTAGGGTCTAGGGCAGGGCGGGCAGTGTCACCGGCTTGGGGGGTGAAGGGTTTAGGGTGTAGGCTGTGCCTACACATCACTACCATTGCCACTGTTTTCTTTGTGATTGTTGTAGCTAGCTGCTGGCCGCTAGCCTTTTTGCACACATACTGGCAGGACTCGAAAGGCAGGACTTCGATCATCAATGGTTCGAGTGCTACTCCTTCGAATACTGAGTGCTTGGCATATGTTGTTATGGGCGTGGATTTCGGCTCGGGTTCCGAGCATGCATGTTTGTGCTGCTTGCAACCTACAAAGCTCAAGGTCTTATTGCTTGCAGAGATAGTTCAGGATTTCTGGGTCACATCACCTTCGCAGCTAAAACTAAACCAACAGCCGTGACATATCAGTCCAGTCGACCAGACCTACCTACCTACCGACCGACCGACCGACCGACCAACCCCGACCGACCTACCTACCTACCTACCTACCTACCTACCTACCTACCCACCCACCACCCACCCACCGACCTACCTACCTACCTACCTACCTACCTACCGACCTACCTACCCACCTACCTAGCTACCTACCTACATACGTACAGACATTTAACATCTAACACCTGTGCCATTGCATGTGTATATATATATATATATCTCTCTCTCTCTCTTTGTCTCTCTGTCTCTCTGTCTCTCTCTATCTTCACATCTATCCATCTACCCATCCATCCAGCCAGCCATCCATCCGTCCATGCAGAGAGGCATAGATAACGTGCAGAGGGACACATCGTTTACTGCTTTGTGTACTTGTCTCTGTATGTAGTTATTCGTGCGCCCAGTTTAAAACTGCTCACACTGTGGAAGAGAGAGGTTGCAAGGAATCCAGTGACCCAAGGCCGCATGCGGGCTTCGATGAGAAGTCCCTGATGGCCGATGCCAGATACAAGCTTTCAGCTGCGCTACAGGCCTTCCGAGCCTCTGTGGATAGGTCTTGGGATAGATGACTGAGATCTGATAGTGAGGATGCTAGATCGAAATCTTTAGTTTAGTGTGGTTCCACAGATAGGATTGAAATTGAAGCTAGAGATCGTGGGAACTTTGAACTTTAACAAATGCTTCACAAGGTTTTGTAACTCCCTCACACATACTTTTCTACGAAATCACTGCGAAGCAGCACCTACAGGCCCTTTTGAGGGCCTGAGGGAAGACCTTCCCCCTGCCAGGCAGCAGGGCTCTACGGGACAAGGGCAGGCCATGAGGCTTGGCCAAGGGTCGCAGGGTGTTCGTTGTAGGGTTTTGGGCTTCAGTGACTCATGCTTTCCGAAACTTAGGGTACCTTATTTTGGGGTCCTTATAATAAGGATCCTACTATTAAGGGTTTGACCATGTTTGGTTTGCTCCTCTGAAGCGTAGCTGTCGCGCTGCACAAGAGACCCGGCAAGAGCCCATGAATCCTATACGCCTCACCCCAAGACCAAGCTCCCCACGTTACACTCCGACTCCCCAAGCAGGTAGCACCTCCTTCGGCCATGTTGCATACTCCAAGCTCTGCACACTCGTGCTTCATATAGCCCCGCACCCTGAAACGCGAAGCCCACAAGCCGGGGAAGCCTAAGCCCTAAACCCTATACCAAACCCTATATATCTTCCAAACCCTATACCTTAAACCAATTTAAACCCTAGATCCTAAACCCTATACCTTACACCCATTTAAACCCTAAATCCTAAACCCTATACCTTACACCCATTTAAACCCTAAATCCTAAACCCTAAACCCTATACCTTCAACCCATTTAAACCCATGTAAACCCTAACTGGAAGTTGCAGGCACTCGCCAGGGTGGCAGCCCCAAGGCCTGCACAGCCCCACATCGTCTCCCAGGCACATGACTAGAGAAAAGGGGCCTTAATAATTAGAAGAGGGTTTTCGGGTCCATTATACTATAAACATAGCACGGAACCCCCCACAAGAATATGGAGAATTGTTTGGGCTCCTATAGTAGGCTGAGGGCATTTTACGGCCTTCAAAATTGGAGCAGGGGCTTTTGGGGAGGGGAAATGACACTGCAATTATGCAGGGAATAGAAGGGCGTATAGGTAATTTGTTCAGCTACCCCGGTTCGGGGTCCTATACCTACTTTGAGGTTGTGATTTCCGCAGTTGGGACGTTCGAGCGTTTGTGTTTTGGCTTACGGCGGTTCGGCTTGAATCTTGAGATCCGAGTTTCCAGCTAAAGGTGTGCGTGCGTTTCCCGAATGTATCTGAATCTGTGCATTGAAAGCAAGAGAAGAGCTTCCATGACAAGTGGTTTGATGGGCATCACAAGTGGAAAGGTATTCAAACCGTGGTTAGCAAGTCGTTTCAACTCATTATCATTGAGTGTGAGTACGAGGCTATTGAAGCAGGATTTCCGATCGAGTCATCGGTATCGGTTCCCAGCTGTGAGTTGGTATTAGATGCTCAGCTCATGTGGTGGCTGGTAGTAAAGATACGAACGTCATTAATTCGCATAAAACAAATCCTGAAATGATAGATCACTAATATCGTGGAGCTCCCTTGTACCGATGTTACGTCAGGTGTTCAACAGCGGGTACCCCATCGGCTGAATGCTTCGACTGGATGTTCGCGCAGTGCACCCCAATCAACTACTTGCGAGGAGGTATGACAGCCTTCCTCCAACATCGTCGTCGCTTCCTCGTTTCACCGATTTGCACCTAGCACGATGTTCACGTCCTCCAGCGCTTTTCCATGAGAAGTTTAAAGCAAAGACATTGGGAATGACCGTTGAAGGCTGCAGGTCAGCTTGGCAAGGAGAATTCCGAAGGATTCGCTCTGCTTCAAAACACAGTGCGTTGCCAGATTTTGACACGGCCAGGGATTCCTGTGGAGCCGAGAAGCTAAGTCGAAATAAACGTCGCCCTGGACCTAACTGTGCTCCCGCCCAGTTCATCAACCAAAAAGCCGTTGGTACTCGTCGTATGTAGGCTATCTTGCACTTCTGAGAGTCTGAGACTTGTCCCAACTACAAGCATATGATGCGGAGCATCATCCATGCCATCGTTGATGAACACGACCCAAGGCATGTTTGCGTTGATCGCTGTGTGCGTGCACACGACACAATTGCACTGCGGCAGAGGCAAGGGTGTGTGGCGTGTGGCGTTGATGCAGCTGAATCATGCATAAAGATCTATTCATGCATGAACATTGTGCATCATTCTGCAATCGGAATCCCTAAGAACTCGCGAGCGGCCTCCGCATGCCTAAAAAGTGCCGAACTTCGCGGTTGCAGATTGGCGGCTCAAGCTTGCTTCTTTTTTTGTTTCATTCCGTCGGGCGGGTTTGCCAAAGACATGGGCCCGAAGGCCGGATTCGGCTTCAGGCAAATGTTGTTTAGTAAGCCTCGACTTGACAGGTCTCAAAGAAGGAAAAGCGAAATCGATGTCGAGAGAGTGTGGTGAACTCCCCTCTCGAGACATTCTTTTTCAGGCGAGGGCCTCGGTTTGAAACCTGATTCTTTCCTTGTTGCTTTGAGCAGCTCAGGTTTGGGCTCCCACCCGACATCGAGCAGGCGCTCTGGAACGAGGTCAATTTTCGCCCAAAAAGCCGGCAGCCCTACCTCGCCGTGCGACCCGGTAAGCCGAGAGGACCTGATTGGTCGGTAACGGCCCGGGTCCACGGCGAGGAAGGGCTGTCGCACGGCTGGGTTGCACGCACGTCGAAGGACGGTAAGTCGTGGTTTCACCTGAGAGGAGTTGTCTTCTCAAAGATTTTTTAAAGCGGCTCCGTCCCAAAGAGGACTGGAAGCGTCTGTACATCTGGGAAATCCAGTTCGAGTAAAAAACGGCGTGAAGGAAGCAAGAGCCATGGCAAGATAGGAATGGCAGCCCAGTAGTAGCAGCAGTAGCAGCTGGCTTCACTCGCAGTCATCACACACATGGATGACGGATGAATGGCTGGATGTCTGACGCATATCTTGAGATCTCCACAATGATAGTGCTGCATAGAATTCTCCACACATCTAAATCTACATGTAGATATATCATGTGACCAGCATTCACTGCATAGCCTGCCATGCCCGACATCTTTATCGGATGGCCTCGTTTGCTTTGGCATCCGGGGACATGTTCCTTTACCCGTTTGAGTTTGTCAGCTTTCGGTCATGCTGCCATGGGCGACAAGATGATCCGAACGCCGGAGGCTTCTTTTCCCGTCTCCTTGCAGTTTCTGTTGCACTTCTTGATGACATGGATCTCGTGACATGGCATCGCTGCTGCGATATCAACATGACAAGTCTGAGACTGGGTAGTGGAAGCGCAGGTACTGATTGTTGTTCAACCTATATTTTCCACTTGCACAGTTCTTTTCAGTCTTTCAAGCTACCGCAACGCATGCCCGAGCGTCTCAGCCTGGCCTGAAACGCTGCAGCCTGCAACCCTGAAAGGATGATGAGTTCGCGGAAGCAGACGAGATCCTCTCAGAGCTCAGGAAGAAAGCCGACACAGGCCGGGAGTTCGAAATGAAGTCTTCGCCAAACAATAACCCTAAGCCCTAAACCCTGAACCCCTAAACCGCTAACCCCCTAAACACCTAAACCCTAAACCCCTAAACACTAAACCCCTAAACCCTAAACCCCCAAACCCCAAACCCTAAACTGGTTACATTGTGGCGCGATGTTGCCATTTTGAGAGTTCCAGGGACGAACTTAAGGTTTTGACGGACGACTAAGCCCGGACTCCTGAAAGTGCCTCTCCGCTGCTCTTCTATGATAGTATACTAGATCGACAATATATTGTATTATGTCACAATGTTGTATTTAAGCAGGCATGTGTGTGTATACATACATACATACATATACATACATACACATGCATGCACATACATGCACATACATACACATACAAACACATACAAACGCATACATACACATACATACACGTGCATACACATACATACGCATACATACATGCACATACATACACATACACATACATACACATACATTCACATACAT